>VWZS01006277.1:0-36752 GCA_013397075.1 Rhabdornis inornatus | reverse complement strand
TTTTTTTTGGGGGTTTTTTTTTTTTTTTTTTTTTTTTTTTTTAGCAAGTATCTGGTTTGTATTAACATTTTAAACCATATTTTGGAGGTTACTGCATGTGATTGCCTGTTTGGAGTAAACTATGTATCAGAATGATGTTGGAATATGCTATTCGAATCGTACTTCTAAAATTATAATATTATTCAGTGTTTGCTAACGAAATTGAACTAAATACTGAGTACTTAGTAATACTGAACTATTGCTAAATACCATCTGATGTTACTTTTGCACGGGAAAGTAGTCTTACTGTTAATACTATTAATACATATTGATGGGCAAGAAATCGAGCAGTTAACTGGAACATATGGTTGGCATCGTTAAAAGAGTCCTGTTTCCATGCCAAAAAGTTCTTGAATACCTGTAAAGGACTTGGTGGTTGTGGCCACGCCCAAAGAAGCCAGCTGATCCTTGTGTCTCTCCCCTGTGCTGCATGAGGAATGTTTGTGTAATGGGTTGGTGGGGATGGGTCTGACACTCGTTAAAGCACAATCTTCTCTGCTGCTGTGGGGTGAAGTCTGGGTGTGTGCAGAACTTTGAACTTTCACATTTTGAGCATTACTTTTGTGACAGGACTGGCTGTTCCCTGTCCAGTCCTGCAGCAGCTGAGGCCCTGCTGGAGTCTGGGGTGAGTGCTGTTGTTTGGTGTTCCTGGGCGTTCCCCATTTGGGAGCAGTGATGTGTGAACTGGCCGGAACATCTCGGGAGGAGGCCATAGCCCAGGGGGTTTCTCCAGCAGACAGTAAATGAACCCTACTTGATCCAGTCCTGTACTGGTTGTGTGTGAATGTGTAAATTGGCTCTGTGTAAGCGCTGCTGGAGAGCTGAGCCCAGGCACTGAGGGGCAATTTTGGAACTGTGAGGTTTAACCATGAGGATGGGTTAGATATGCTGAACTTGCACAGAGTATAGGTGTTAGATATGAAAAATATGAGCCCGGGTAGATTTCCCCAATGATAATTTCCGATGTTTATTTCTCCACACTTTTAAACTTTCCCCTACTCTCACCTCACCCTTCCTGATAGTATCATTTTTAGGAAGACAAAGAGACTTAGATGTGTGGTTTCCAGAGCAAGTATAAATTCAAATCAAAGGTGAGGATTTTTCTGTAAATCAGCAGAAAGGAATTCTTCAATGTCTAGTTATTTTGGGTTATGGGGGTTTTTTTGGATTTTTTTGCGTTGAAGATATGCATAATAGAGAGGTTAAGTTCTTTAATTTAACATGGAAATGAACTAAAAAGAAGAAATTTTACTGTCTCTGAATTTGCATTGTATAATTGCATTTTAATGAATTAACTGCATTTCATAGACTTTAAATGAATGTGAAACTAATAGCTGAACCCTTGCCACATGATGTTCTCATTGTGGGCTCAAAGTGAGACTCTCTTACGTACAAATTATATTCTCAGTTTCAGTGATGAAAGGATACAGTAGCAAAAATTACTATTGCTTAAATAGCAAAAATTATGAACAAGTTTAATAGTTAAATGCAATACAGGATGCTGCTGTTTGATGTGTTCTGTTTATGGTCAGTTGCATCTCTGTTTCTATGGAGCAGAGTAATTTGGAAACAATCAGGAAAACTTTTAGGTAGCCCAGTTAAATTTGGATTGTTCTGCCCCTAGAAACTCAGTGATGTGTGTTGTATGATAGCATTGCTGGGTCTGTGCCAGGGTATGAGGAGGCACCAGGTTTGATACCAAAACGTTGTGCAGAGCACTTGGTTTGGGTGCCTTAAACTAAAAAACAGTGCATTAATAGTAGAAAATTTAGTGTGCTGCACTCCTCTCCCCAGGAGACTGTTGAACTGTGATTGCTACTGCTTTCATAATGGAGTGTGTTTATAAGATAAATACTTTGTATGGTTACAATTTGACTTCTGTAAACCAGCTTTCACAAGCTGAGAGTTGAGAACCGTTCAATATCCACTGCTGATACTTGATTTTACAATTTCCTGGGTTGCTGAGTCACCAGACTTTCAGCTTTGCTTAGAGTTATCCACAGACACACTGAGGTTAAAAATTAAGTAATCTTTCTGATTTTTATATATTGTGGGATTAAGTTTCACTAGGTACAGTTGAAAATATTCTAGTCTTTCATAAGTCACTTGCTAATTATGGGTGGTGTGATTAATTTCCTTTTGAAGGGACATGTTTGTGATTTGCGGTTGGATTTTCTTATTTGTATTAGTTTTTACATTTTACTGCAAATTATGCTAAAGCCTTGTTTTAGAGCAAGTGTCACAAAACATCTGGTAAAATTCAGCCAGTTTGTGCTGACTCATTTTCTGTGTTATTGAGAATACTAAGTTGCCAGAAAGGAAACATGAATAAGAATTATAAGATTCAGTTTGCAGATGCTTATATTGATCATGTCTGATAAAATCTTGTATTAAACGGCTTTCATGGTCTTTGATTTTTAAGCTCGGTGGCACATCTCTATCTCTTTTATGAGATCTAAATTAATCTACTTATTAGGGGGTTTAGAAAAAATGCAAGTTATATTACAGGAATAATCCTATGCCTCTGGTATTTATTTTTCTCATTACCAAACATATCTCAAACACAGTAATACTGTACCACAGGAACATAGGTAGCTCCTGATGTTTTTATCCCCAGGTAGCTTGACTATTAACCTAATTGCCTGGCTACTTAAAATGTGAGGGGAACAAAGGGATTTGAGACATAGTTTAAAGTTCTTTATAAATAAGAAGGTTGCAATTAACAATACACACTCTTAATAGGCTCTTAAATGTCTTGGGGTTATATAACTAGCTCTGCTCTGATGTATAAGTACCTCTCAAATAATTAAAAATGTAGTTATAGGTACAATCTCTCACTCTTCCAAATAAGCTTTTTTTTTTCTATCTCCTGCCTACTATCAGCTTATAGCAACTTTGTCAGTAGAGTTCAGCAGGCTCGTTGTTTGTGTTTCAGAGAAGGAATTATTTAGGGAAAGCTAATTTAAAGAAATGAGTTCTGCAATTAGAAATGAAAGATTTGTATTTCATTCCATGCTAGTTTTTGAAGTGCTCTTTGTTGTAGTGGTATACTTTCATGTGTAAATTGCTTTGATATGTTTGGGTTAAGATTCATGTCAATCTTTCAAAGCCATTTCAGAAGAGTATCACAGGTTTTGTGAGAGACAACTTTTCAGGTTACCACTGCCCTGAAACTTGGATTTGAATTACTATCTTTATGAACCAATTCACATTAATTAATCATTGGAAAATATATTCATGGATACTTGTACATTCATAGTGATTTCATGTTTAGCACTTAGTTTAACAAAACCTTATGGAAATGAACAGCATCCTGAATATCAAACTGATGGTGTGTAAACATTAAGTCATTGCTAAAAGCATGTGGATTGCTGTGGGTTATCTCAGATTCAGTGTACAGTTTATGCCTTTGAAGGACCATAATCTTGTATCCTGAAGGATCTGCCCTTTACAAAAGTGTGTAATTTTCTGTTTCAGACCTTGCCAGGACAAAGAAAGCAAGCTCAGAGTCTTGTTGATTTTGAATGGCAAAGGAGAACTTATTTTGAGACAAGCTTAAATATGTGCACTAATGAGATACAGGAGTTACAGTAAGAGCCCTTAATTATTAAGAAATATGCTGACCTGAAGTAGTTATATTTTTGGTAACAGGAGACTGTTACATAATGGTTATATCAGCAAACATTTTTATTTTAATTTCCTTCATATTCTTCAATGACTTATTTTTATGTAAAGAGGACCTTACAGGGCTACTTCTCCTTCCTCCTCTTCTTACTGTAGCTACACTACTTAATGGGAAACTCTTAGAACCTCCAAAAATTCTAATTCTTATTAGGTTTTCAGCAATGCAGAAAACCTAATAAGGTTATACTCTCTGCTTTCTTTGTAATACTAACAAAAATTATGGGAGACCAATTACGGTGTGATCTCTTCTCACACCCTGGGGTGATCTTTTTGGTATGATTGGTGTCTGTTTAGCCTTCAGCATTAGAAGAGAATTCTGGAAAGCATTCATGTCAGCACAGATATAACTCTCCTCACACGCATCATTCTGTTATTTTCGTGTGCACATACTGGTATTTAATAGACATCAATGCCTAGAAGGTTCGTCATCTGAAATGTAGACATGGATCTGTTCAGATTGCAATATTCACCAAATGCAATGTGTATGACCTGTGAATATTTCATAGTGGAAGTGGTGTTTTGGTGATGGTTTGTTGTTTGAGGTTTTATGCGTTTATTTAATTAAAAAAAGCCAACCAAACAAAAAAATCCAACCAAACAAAAACCCCTATATAACAATTTACCTTTTGTAAATTTCCCCTGTAGTCAGATTTGGTAAGTGATATACTTGAACTTCCATCATTCCTGGAGAAAAGTCAGCATGTACATGTCATGTTATTGCTGATGTTTGTTCCTTGTTCACTGTACACATGTAACACTTCGGAGCATAAATGAAAGTTATAAGCAAACACTTCCAGGGCCAGGATCCACTAAAACAAATACAATCCATGCCAAATCCCAGCACATATGCATGCAGCTAGGAAAGATAAGCTTTAACCCCTGGCTTAGAAATCCAAATAACTTTTGGGCAAACTTTTTAACTGTCGTCATTGTGAGAGATGTCCTTCATTTTGGAGTTGCTCTCACCTCTGACCCACATGAACTTGAAGCTGGCTCACTGTGGCTATTGTAATTATTTATGGGAGGAAAAACTGAATCATGGAGCTTAGAAGTTCTAAAGTGTTATTGTTGTGAAAAGACAATATTAGTACATCAGTTAGAAATGTTTTAGGTTTAGAACCTTTTCTCCTGAGGTTGCTTTCTCTGTTCAAGCACTGGCTTTAACAGTTTAAAGTTTATAAGTGGTAATAGAGCTAAAATCCTGTTCACTCATTGAAGAGTGTGTTTCAATTCTGACTCTGTACTAATGTTTCATGATGTGAGTCCATTTTATATTAATTTCCAGTAACTGTACTATCAGTTTCAAAATTGAAACTTGAAAAATTGTGGCAAAATGTAGTCTGCAAGTATGTTCTGAGTATAATACACTTGGCATCAAATTGCTATTTATGTATGAAGAGCAAACATTCTGTAAATGAGTTTTTCTTAATTGGTTTTCACCAAATTGATATATGTTTGAGTTAACTAATCTGTCATCTATCACTAAGCAGTACTTCTGTTGTATTCCATCTTTTCTAGTATATGTGAGCATGTATATGCTTATTCTTTTCAAAGTTTTGATAGAAAAATAACATATGGGAAAAAAATGTATGTTTACATTTGCAAGACCCCAATTTCAATATTTAATTGAACTCCTTTGTGCAAGACCATGGGTTCCATGTTTCTGCCCCCCAATTTCTGGTCTCACATTTTTTCTCTACTACAAAAATAAACATCTGCATCATGGTTTAGTAAATGCGTAATTTGGCAACTTGGTGTGAAGGAATACTGTCACGGTTATGACACACACACAAAAGAGAGACACAGGCAAGCACCTGACTCCAGGTTAGATGAACAGGAAAGAACACTTTATTTACATGACATGTCTATTTAAAGACATCTTGCAATGACTGTGGATTGGACAGTGATACAAGAACCCCTCTGACTCCATTGGCTCACTAGAATGTCTGTCCATCCTCTCTTCCTCCAAAGAGGAATGCAAACAATCTTCTGTTTATCAGAACAGTGTGTGAGAAAGTACAAAAGAATGTCCCAACATCAGAAGACAAAAACTCAGAGGCAACAGAATACTATGAATTTATTTCTACAGAAGCATTGCTCTAAAAAGTTTCAGTCAATGAACAGGTTCAACTGCTTAAAATACATAACTCCTCTAAGTACATATGACTAAATTATTCTGTATGGTCTATGAATGTCCAAAGGCCTAACTCTCTCCTGTAAACATTAGAATCTGTGACTTTAGGTGTACTTTTGCCCAATAAACTTTCCCAACATCCACTATCAGGAACACAGTATATGGTAGATTTATGAAACTTAGCTAAAATGTCAAGACTCTCCAAACTGTTTCTGGTTCCCTTGTTGGCTAAAATAAATATGGATGGGCATGGCTGGGTGGAATTGGAGGATCTGAACTCCCTCAGCAGTGACCTTCACAAAAATGTAGAGAGGAAATGCTTCATACATATTCTGCCTTTACCAGGTAAAGCTATTTTGGGCATTTTGCAGGCTCCTAGGAAACACAATATATAGAAAATCCTAACATTTCTGGGATGAGAACAATTAATATAGTGATGGCGCCCAGACTATGTAATATTTGGAATTGTTTGGGGAAAAAAAGTGGGCAATCATAGCAAGCTAAAATCTGTGGGCTGTTAAAAGGAGCTGCAAGCCCAGCTCACAGGTGGTCCTGGTTCCCATTTGTGTTTACTGCAGCTAATGGAGTTAGATTCAGTGGTGATGCTGTTCACCTGCAGCCTAGTATTGGTCAAGTTAATAAAAGTCATTATTTAATTCATTACATGAATTGCAGACAATGATTTTTAACTATAGTGACCCCTAGGAAAGGAGTTTCCAAACAATGCAAAGGAGCAGAAAAAAGTGTGTGAGAATTGTGTGGTTGGTCTAGTGAGAAACTATCACTTAGATCCAGATGGCACAAATTTTTTAATCTTCTAAAAAATACACAGTGCAAAGACCAAAGCTGAATGGAAAGGGTGCTTGTATAAAAATAAAAGCTCAAATCGCTTTGCACTTCAATTCAGTAATAGACATATGAATGTATTCTTTAGTGGTAGGTGCATATATATGTTTTTTTGGTTTTTGTTGCTTTTTTTTTCTGACCAGAGAAACAAAGGCAGCTTAGAGAGTTGTGTGATGATACCCTCTGTATCCAGTAGTTGCTGAAAAAGAGCAAGGTAGGACTACATTTAGCTAGCTAATATAGGACACACAAACAGATAATCAACTTAAATTCCTGATATAAGTGTGACCTGTTGTTTAAACAGCACATTCTAATTCTGGAAAAGATACACCATCCTGACAAAAGTGTATCTGACAGTTTCCTCCATTTAACGATAGGTAATGCTGTAAAAATGTTTTCCTGTATCAAAGGGAACACATCATTTTCTCTGCTGTGTAGCATTATGAATGGCATTTAGTTTAAAGTTTTCTGTCTTTTGTAGCATTCTCAAGTGATTTAATTTGCTCAGTGCAAAGTGAGAGATGCTATCATGACAGAAAGTTGCATACTTAAGTGGCAGATTTCTTCTTGCATTGAGGTCTCAATGGGGATTTTGGAAGAGAGTTCCATGTAAGATACCATCACTTGTAATCACCAATGTTGAGTTAAATAATATAATCAGGAGCAAGGGTCACTCACAGTATATTTTATTTCCATGATGCAAATGGTGAAGTTAGTACTGTGGTAACCCTTCTCATAGAAGTGACTCTGCAGAACCTTGTAAAATGTGCTGAAACATCATGGAAAGGTGGTAACCAATTTGATAACATCAGCCCATTCTTGGGTCCATTTTCATTCTTTCCTGTTTTTCATTTTCCTTACAGTACCAGTTATTTTAATGAAAGAAATTCTCTTTCCCTGGTGTCAGTCTTGGAAAACTGTTTAAAATAGGAGCATTAAAAAAACTGTATTTTGTTGTTAAACGTGGGGAGGTGGTGTTTCCTGTAGTTTGGTTCTCATTAAATGGGAGGGTTTCTGCTGGCTTGCTGCTATTTCTCCACGTTATTTCTTTGTTTTCTACCTGGAAAAAAGCCAAAGTCAAGGCAGATATAAACATGTATAGTGATATTGCCCCAGGTTTACTGAAGCAATTCCTGATATTCATTGTAAGACAGAGTAAGATGTGAGGCTACATGTAGGACATGCTTTCAGTAAGTATAAGGCATTCTGTAATTCTAAGAATGATGAAGGAAGTCAACTCATTTGTTGATGGATAAGTTCCTCCACTCTGGGAGGAATTTCCAAGAATAGTTGAGTATGTGAAGGGTCCTTTACTGTGCCTGTAAATATAAACATATGCACCTCATATGCATGCCTGCTATTGAATATAGCATTTTTGGTTGAGTTATGACAACTTGTAGATCCAGAAAAAGTGCTGTGAACACTGTAAACTCTTGCAGCAATGAAAATGGAAGGCTGTTGTGTTTTAAAGTATTCAAACTGTGCTTTTCAAAGTGCTCTGCTATTTTTTCAAAAGTCTGTGCTATTCTCTGAGTCCTCAAATGCATTTTGGTGTTTCTGTATGTTTCAGGATCCAATGGGAAGAGAGTTACCTAATAATTACCCAGTGGTATTTATTCTTCTGTCTAAAAAAGAATTTTTAAATGTGATAAAGGTTTGGATTGATTTAGGTCATTAGTATTTAAGTTTTATTAAATAGTATTTCAATATTTTAAGAGTGCAGAACATATTTTTTAGCATAAATGTGCATGCTTATTTTCTGAAATGTCAAATATCTGTGCCACTCTGGGGAAAAAAAAAATCAAATTTCTATTAAGATATGCTGAATGAGTGTCCCTGTTCCCAAGCAACGCCCTTCACTGGTGTTTGCATTAGTTTAGTCTGTTTCTAAGGGACAGTCATGCACACATTGAATGCAAGTACATGTATGACAAAATGTTTTCATTAATGTGCTCACAGGATTCACATTTGATGTGATAGGTAACAAACAGCACTTTGCATTAAGGACATGATGCTTTCCTTTTCCCTTAACACCCATGGCAAAGGAGGAACACCTGGAGTGAAACTGCTCTTACCTGTAAATACACTGCTATATTCAGTATAATAATTCTTGTTTCTTCCTCTCCATAGTATCCATTCTATGTGTCCTTTTCTTCTGCTGCTACTGTTTTTCCAATAATGTCTCCAAATAATCCAGTAGGGCCTGCCTATATTGACCACTACATCCCCTTGGAGGTTTGGAGATTGTCAGAGGTTTATCTGTGCTCAGTTGAAAGACGATTCACCTCTGCATCTAAGGATGTTCATAGATAAAAACACTGCTGCAGTAGATCTGGCTATATTCTGAAATGAGGAAACCCTGAAAGACACCATTTGGGATTATTGCATTTTTGTTATTTTAAGCCATATCTTGACTCTATTCCCATATGTATTCCTAAAGCCCCCAAAGCCTCTTTCAGTCTTTGATCACCAAAACTTTGTAGATTTTGTGTCTATGGCATGGGAAGACATTCCCTCCATCAAGGACAGGATCTTTTAGAACGTTCATCTGCAACTGTCATGAATTTCAGTCATTGAAATACAAACACTTGTGTACTTCAGTAGTGCCTGCAAATCAAGGGTACAAGAGTGGAGTTGTGCATTTCAGCAATGACATCTCTGCACGTGCAGCTTCCTGGGATTGCTAGAAACAAAATTTCAAGTTCGCCATTATGAGTTTGAAAGATCTGGGACACAAGCACAGCCAGTTATTCATATTCAGAGGTTTCATGTTCAGGTTTACTAACAGAAAATGGCCTTCCATGTAGGACAAGGGCCCTAACTTGAGAGTCAGGGTTTGTAGGGTTTGCCACTGTGTTTCGTATGGATGTGTAGGTTTTAACATACTTGTATATCTTTCTGCTTGGCTGGAAGAAGAAATACTGCCTTACATGTAAACAGAGAAAAAGAACTAAGCATAGAAGATAAAACATAAGCCTAGATAAAAACAAACTTATCTCTTAAAGCAAATCTGGAGACATATAAACAGAGATATTGGCTAAAAAGACCCTTGAAAATAGTCCTTAGTGTACCCCACCTCTCTCAAGCAATAAGAATTGTCCTGAGAAGTGATAGTTTAAGCTCTTGTCCGTAAGTATTCAGAGTAAATGCTTTTGCTCCGATTCTTATGATAGGGGTGCCCATTGTGTAAATTAAAGGGAATATTCAAATTATATTATACCTTGCTAGAAGATAAAAATAAATATGGACCAGAAAACATAATAGTAGTGATGGGATTAAATCTGAATATCCTGGAAATGCAGATGGCCTCCGCAGCTGTAGACCAGCACAGAGTAAGGAGAAGAAAAGAAAAGACGGCTGGCTTCAGGAGAAAGTCTGTAAATGTTACCTCTGAGTTCATACAAAGTTAGCTAAACCAAAATCAGTTACCCACCAATACAGTGTAAAATGAAAAGCCTTTCAGGTTTAAGGGGGAAAAAACGGGCAAAATTCTTGTCTTTTTTCCTTGCCCATCTCTGCCCACTTTCAGCTGAATGGGAATAATTTTTTCTGAATGCTGAGCAGCTGAATATTTGGTGTTTAGCAGCTACAGGCCAAGTTCCACACTGCAGCCCTGGCTTCCCTCAAACACAGATCCACTTTCACATCCTGCTACACTTAAAGTGCTCAGTGTCACCAGCAAGATTTCAAGGGCTGCAGGTTCAGGTCTCAGGCTCTGTCTGTATAAGCTGTTTCATAGTTTTGCTGTCAATGATAACAGGTTTCAAAGGACAATTTTCAGGAATACATAATGTCTGCATTTTCTTCCCCAGTAATCTTTATTTTGAATGTATTTCTTTCATAGTGTTGATATTTAATTACAAATATTAATCCCTTTGTGGGTGTATACTATAAAGCAAAATTTTACTTACTCCTGTTGATATTATTAAGAACTGTCTCTATTGGAAATACAGTCAAAGGATTTGAGCTTCTTTTTCTGTTTTTCTGCTTTCTTTTGTATGAAAATTATAACCCTGATTTTCTTTTTTCTCAGTTCCTTCTGTGAAAGAAAAACCAGAAACAGACTGGGCTTATGGATTCATCCAGTGTTTTCTCAGTTGTGGGCATTCGGTTTAAGTGTTAAGATGTAGAGGAACTGATTTAATTTCATACATAGGTGGTGGTTTCAAATTTGCCAAATCTGAACCTTGTAGCATATGGTCCTCAACTCCTGTGTAGTCTTAATTGATATTTGACATTCATGGCAGGCAGGGTTCCTGCATCCACCCAGCAGTGTGGAATACCAGCTGTTATTGTGGATTTACTGCCTTGTAAAAGGCTGGGGCTTTGAGGGAGGAGATGAAGAGGTGAAAGGGATGGAGATGTGGTTTGCTCTGGGTTTTTGTTTGGTTTTTTTTGTCTTTTAAATTGAGCACTATATTATTTTGCTTCTTAGGAATAGATAATAGCCAACACCATTTTAGGTTGATTAGGAGAGTGTTTTTGAAGGGAAAAAAGTTAGAATGGAATTAAACATTACTACAACATTATTTACAATTAAACATATACCTATACTGAGATATTTAAAGAAATTAATTTTAGACCTAAATTTAATACATAACATGCAAATTTGGGCATACAGCTAAGGATAATAGGCATACAAATAGATGTATTTGCAGATATTGCTTCAAAGAAATTAATAAAAATGAGAATAGCAGCAGCTACAGTCTTTAACAGTCATCTTCTCCCCCACCTTTTTTCCCTTTCCTCCTTGACTGTAAGGGGTAGAGGAAATGAATCCTCTGGTGTAGCTCTCCTCCCCTACATTTCATTCATGTATTTATCATCACAGCTCTGCCTATTTGCCTTATGGCCTAGAATAATAAATAAACAAGAAATGGAAAACCCTCCCAGTCTTTAAATTTTTTTTTTCTCTCTCACATTCACACAATTTCTTTTTGTTTTTTCTGTTCTGTGTAATTTCCAAATATGCAATGCCTTGCCACTTTTGTCCCAGTAATAACTGTGAGCATTATACTGTTTTATATACTAAGGGCTGAATAATAATAATAATAATAATAAGAAGAAGAAGAAGAAGAAGAAGAAGAAGAAGAAGAAGAAGAAGCTATGTTTTCCAAAGTGAATCAGCTCTCTGTTAATAGTTTGAGATATTTTATAGTTATAACTAGCATATTAGCTGTATGTATAAGGACTGACCTCAGAACTATTTCTTCCCAGGCCAGTGAAAATGTCTTTTTCTCATGAAGAAAGTTGCTATGCAAAATGAGAGATCAAAAAAATTAATATAAAAGGCATGTGACACATCTGGGAAGAGAGACATTTAATCATTCATTTCATGAATCAGAAGTGCAGACAGCTGGTTTTGCAATATTTTTTGCAAAATATCTAAATATACTCAGGTTAAAGCACTCAGAGAATGCAATTTACCTGGTAATGCTAGAGAGAGGGAAATGAGGGGATTTATTGTGGAGTTACAGTAAGCCTGCTCACTTAGCCAGACTCTCTTTGCTCTCAGATGTGGAGTGTCATTGGAAAAGGGAGAAATCTCGTGAAAAAGAGAGAGGCAGAATATTCTTGTGGTTTCTCAAATAACATTTGGAGCCTTGCTTTCACCTTCATGCCCCTTGTTTGGGTTTTTTTGCTGAGTAAAGGCACGAAACCTATCCCTACTCTCCTTCCTCTGGTGTTTTATATGGTGGAGGAAATAGGAGGTTGGCATAAGGCAGCTGGAAAATCTGGAAGGAGACTTCTTCAGGCATCAGGCGTGGTTCTTCATGAATTCTAACCATGCAGATCAAATTCCTAGTGAATTCTTGAACTACTCCTTTGACTTCACTAGGATTTAGCTTGAACCCTATGTGAAAAGGATGTTTCAAGGGTGACAGCTGTGCTAAATAGCTTTCTGGTTCAAATTTTACAGGTAATGACCCTTAATACTGAGAATGTGTTTCGTTACATGTTTACATGATCTTGGACACACACGTACACTGAAATGGTTGGCAGCTCAGGAGATTTTGAAGAAGATGATGTTGGAATAGCTTGAATTTAAGGAAACATTGTGGCTTCCATTAAAATCACTCTTTCTCTAACTATTTCATGGTTTTAAAGGAGGTATATGCTGTATACATTGTCGGGGTTTGCAGGTATTGTGAGAAAATGTGTTGATCGTGTAACTCTGCAGGATAGCAAGCAACCACAGGACAACCTGTCTAATGGAATTAAATTTGGACTCTTTCTCACTTCTATAGAGTTATCATTAGATGTGCGTGATGAGAAATTGCACTGCAGGACAGCTCTCATGAAAATTCAGATGGCTGGCAGGTGATTCACAGATAGCTGTAAGCACAAGTGATTTGAAAACAGCAGGTGAACTTCCTTTACAGCAGTTTGCAAAACAAATTTGTGGAGAATAAATTTCCATTAGAGCTGAGAATTTATCTGGGATTTTCCTGATCTTGTGTTAAATCATGATTAATAAGATCTCAGTTTTAAAAGAGCACACAAAATTTCTCATACAATCTAAGCAAGGCACTCATTAGTAAATGAAAATGGGAAGAAATATGTGGCCTTTTTCATATGCTGACATTCCCACTTTGGATCGAATCCAAGTGAATATTGTGGCAATGCCACTTATTTTAGCTTTGTTGCCAGGTGAAAAAAATTGGCTTGAAATCAGATTAAGTACTTATTTGTACTGAGACAAAAAAAACCCCATAGTTTTGGAAAAATACTTGTTAGTGACCAATAAACCTCCACTGAGTCCTCCAAGGTACATTTCTCCCTGTGAGGGGTGCAGTGAGTCCAACCTATAACTGTTTTTCTTTATTCAAATGTACAGTCCACTAAGTCTGGTGATGGTAGTGTAGACCTGTCTTTGAGCTGACACTTAAGTTAAATGCTGAAGAGTCATAGCAGCAGCTTCTACATAGCCAGATGTCCTAGTTGAGTTTTGTTGTAAACAGGAAAAGGAAAGTCTGCCTGTCTGCTGGAAATCACAGGAGTATTGCAAAGAACTAGCCCAAAGCAAATCAAAATTACTGAATGAATTGCTGAAGAAATAGGATTATAATAAATGACAAGAGAATCTTATGTTAAATGAAAGTATCAATGGATTATTAATCCTTTTTAATAATGAAAACACCAGCACAAATCAAAGCATTTAACTAAATAATTCAGTTAATGGATTAGTTATTTCTATCACTGATGTCAAATATGTGAACAGATTACCTGTTTTGCATTTAATAGATTGTGACTTTTTTTGAAGTAAAAAAAGAGTGCTTACTGCCTTCAAGATCTTGATTATGATGCAAGTACAGCAGTGTGTACATTTTAATGACTTACACAGCAGAAAAACTGTCAAACCTCACAACAACAAAATACATCTCCACAATGATGAGAGAACTCAGTCTCCAGTTCCAGATGAGATTTTAAGCTCTGGCTGAAGGAACATAAAATTTGAATGACAAATCAAAGAAAGCAATGCTTAAAGCAAAGAGGAAATTGTAGGTAACAAGCTATAGAGAAAAGCCACATTCAAATGAAACAAAACACATATGATTGAAAAGGACGGATGAATGAAGACTACAACAGAAGAGAGGAGCAGGTCAAATACAATGAGTTATGGGAGACCTTGAGGAAAGAGATCAGAGAGGACATTAAAGAAATAGATTGTCAACATCATATGGGGTACTCTCAAATGAGAGAGCTACAAGAGGATAAGCAGCGTTTGATGTGGAGGTACCAGCAGATGTTCTTTCAGAAAGACAATGATTACACAGTGTGCAAAGAGAGATGGAAAAGGAGCCCTACAGAGTGCTGAAGAGTGTCACCAGTGACTTTTTGCATACAGCACTAGAAATACTCAGTGCAAGCATCGTCATGGCTTCCCATTAGAAATGGAAGGTGTGAAGAATAGCTTCCTTTTATTTTTCTCCTCGTTTCTTCTTGCCATTTTATAGGATATTAAAAGAAACAGAGTTAAGTCAGTTCATACCACAAAGGCTGAAAAAAGCACGTAAAAATGCCTGAAAGTAACATAAAGGACTGACAATACCTGGCTTTCAATATACAGAAGAACTTGTTAGAGATTGTAATATGGGTCACTTTGACAGAGATGCTGCTGTGTTGCATGAGCAAAAGGAAGGGCAGTTGGCAGCTTCACAGCTTCATTGAGGACATTTTCAAAGCAAGTAAAAGGAGTGTAGCTTTGTGTTGCATTCATAGAAACATAGACTAGTTTGGGTAGGAAGGGACCTTTTAAAAGTCATCTCATCCAACCTCCCTGCCATGAGCAGAGGAAGCTTCAGCTGGCTCACGCTGCTCAGAGCACCATCCAACCTGACTGAGTATTTTCAGAGATGAGGCATCCACAGCCTCTCAGGGTAAAACCTGGGCCAGTGCTTTACTACCCTTCTTTCTTATATTTAATCTAGATCATCCCTGTGTTATCCAAAACCATTACCCCTTTTCCAGTTGTATCGGGCTAAAATATCTCTCCCTGACTGAGTACAGAAAGCTGCAGCAAGGTCGCCCTGGAGCCTTCTCTTCTCCAGGCTCAACAACTCCAATTTTGTCTCCACAGGAGAGGTGCTCATCCCCTTGATCATCTTCATGGCCTTCTCTGGACCCATTTGCAAAGGTCCACGTTCATTTCACGGTGGGGACCCCAGACCTGAACGCAATACTCCAGGTGGGGTCTTGATTGCAGATGTAAAGTGTATTATAAAGTGCTTTTGTCAATGTCCCTTAGTAGACAGTAGTGAATAACTGCTCTGTCTCCAGCATTTATTATTCAGTTTAGCCAAATAAGTGCTTTGTGTTCTACAACATGATTATGGGGTGCAGTTGCAAGGGGAGAAAAAACATAACAGAATCAATGACTAAACTTGAAAAAAATCAAGTATTTCAAAGGCAGATACCACCTGGCACCTGGGTGTCAGAGTATCACTTAGAATATAGTGGCTTTGATTACTTTTTAAAACCTTTATGAGAGTAGTGAGCTATGAAAAAAAAAAGTATCTCAGTGAAAAAGTTAGTTTGCATGTCTTAAGTTTTTAATTGGCATTTATATGAGTAATATGAGTAACATAGGAGTATATATAATGAGTATATGAATGTATACATAGTGAAGATACATATACATGGAAGTAATATGGGAAAGGGAGAGGCTTTCTTTGTATTTACAATTAATATTAATTAGAATTGAGACATTCTACACTTTACACTCTGCAAGGAAACTTATTTAATGCAGGGAATTTAATGTGAGAGTGCTTTTGAAATGGCTTTTAGTCAAGAAAAGAGTACTTCAGCATCTCATGGGGAAGATTGCCTTCATCTTGCCTAGTAGGTGACACCTGGCTGACATCTACAGATTGTGATTTAATTCTGTCTTCATTTGCTCTAAAGAAGCTGACCAAGAGAAGTGCTTTCAGAGGTGCACTGTTCCAGCAGTGCACTGAGCTGAGCCATGCCATGGCCCCGTGCTGGGGGAAGGCAGCTCTGTCGTGTTTCCTTACTGACCATTACCTCACTCTCAGCACCCAGTGCCTTCCACTCATGCGTCTGCTAGCCTGACTGGCATGTGCCACGTGGGGTTCACGCTTTGTCTTCCATCTTTGCAAGGTGAGAACAGCATTTTGGGCTTTTATTTTGTCATAGGTATCCAGCTGTCTTGAAATAGTCTACAGATGTTAAAATGCTCTTCATCCTTTTTAGGGGTATGCAGGCACCTAGACTCAAGTTTCAAAGCTCTTATGATAGTTTCCTATTATGACAAAAATAATTTCTGATAAGTTTTAGTTTGTTTTACTTTGGTTTGTAGATGTTCCTAGGATCAGGCAGGAACATTATTGATGAAATTCTTGAATTGTTGGATCACATCACAAATTAAAAGTCTTGAAGTATATCCAATTATATATACCCAATGCTATATTTTAGCATTGTTTTGTGGAATAGTTTATAATAATTTTAATAAAGTCCTAAGCAATTTTTTCACTAAATCTGAAGCCTAGGGATCATAGTGAGAAAATAGTGCTTCAGTCATTCTGTGTCATCCTGTCTTTCCCTGAGAGAGATGAAACCCTCAAATCAGACTGAAGCTTTTCTCTTACCAATATCTTCTATTCCTTTAGAAGAGGCATGGATTAGTCCATTCTCAAGGTGAAAGAAAAGAAGCAAAATTAAGTTACAAAAGGTTGTGTAGGAAGCCTGATAGAGTGCTGGGAACAGAACTTGGAGTTACATGACACATATTTAATCCAGTAGGTGATACTGCCTTGTGGAAATTGCTTAAAATCTCTTTTCCTTAACTGTAAAATCCAGCTGATACAGCTTAACCACCCTTGTAAAGTGCTTTGAAGCCTACATAGGAAAAAGCACTATGTGACTACAAAGCCAAGACAGACTGGGTTTTTCCTCTTCTATTCATGAGTAAATAGAAACAAAGATCTGAGCAATTTAGTGTGACTCGGGGAGTACTTGCTGACTGTGAAGCTGGAAGATGCCAGTCTTCATCTTGAGTCTGATGTTTTCAGATGTTTTGTCCTGGGAGGAGAGCTGTCCTGACTGCATATGCAGATACTTGTAGTGGTGAAGTTGTGCATTTTTTTAGTTATGAATGACCAGAATAGCAGCTCTACAACTAGGAATGAGTTGGGCTAGCATTACCTACTCCTTCTGGAATTTAATACCACCATTATATATTGCTGAAGGTGTCCCTTTTAGAATACAAGAGAAATTGAAGTAAGGGCAGCTTTTAAGGCTGTAAAGCTTTGCTTTCTCGGAAAGCCTTGTTGAAGAGCAAGGGCATGTTGCTGCCTTCCAGAAAGGACATTGCTTCACCTGTCACACCATGCACATTTTAGCATTAAAACAAGGAAATAAATAGGTAGTATCTTCAGAAATCGTACACTAGGCACACAATTATTCCTATTAAAAAATTATTACATATTCATCATACACAGGAAAATTACCTCAAAGAATAATCTTTACTTTGGGTCAGGTGTAACATAATACACTGTGGTAAATGATATGTTTTAGAGACTGAAAAGGAGGAAAAAAAACCCCTAACCCAGATACAGCAAATTTAGATAATCATCAGGTAAACTCTTACCTCAAATTCAACAGTACGTTTCTCCTGTGTTAATGAAAATATTTCATTTCCTCTCCTCATGTCTGTTTATATTCTTCCAATTACTCCACTGCAATAAGCACACCTTATCCACAGGCTTCAGAAGATCACCTCTAGCTCCCAGCATGTTGCTTAAAGAACACAGTGAATTGTAGTGTGTTAATAAGAGAAAAAATGTGTTATGACTTTTATTTCTCTTTTTAAAATGTGTGAGCAAATTATATATAGTATTACTGGAAATAGAGGATATAGGGTTGTCAAGCTTTGAAGCATTATTAACATGTGACACTTGTAGCATGTATAATAACACAAAACAGAAACTTTCTGGAATTTCTTAATTTCAATCTGTGAATGTTAGTCGATTTTTGCCTCCTTGTTTTTACTGTATTTGGCTTAATTTAAAAAGGCTTGTAAGGAAAATGCAAGAACTAAAAGTCTAGGAGAACAATGTTTTTTGCCTATTTAGCAATAGAGAAAACAATTTGTAATATGTATATCTGCTTATGCACAGTCTAAAATTTTGATCTGCCTCTAAATTAAATATTAGCAAAGCACTAATAATACCAGTGAATTCAGCACATTTTCTATTACCAGATTGGAACACCATAACATTTCATAACTGGGCTGAGTTTTAAGTAGTGCGTAAGATTGAGAATATTTTCTAAAGAAGTGTCACTTTTCATTTGAGACAATGATGTGGACTGGACTCTGCACCTAAGGTCAAGTGGTGTGAATTTCTTGCCCTTTAAGAAGTTTCACGGGCTTAGAACTGATTCACTTTCTGCCCACCTCCCCAGTTATTAACAATCTGATACTTATATGACTGGTCATAGTGGAAACTGTGTTCTGTGACTTAAAACTGTTGTACCTTTAATAACCCTGTCACTTGAAAGTTACCCTGTGCCTGTAGATGGTACTGTAAAGGAACTGAATGCTGAACATGATCGTGTAGACAATCTCTGCTTCTTACTCTGTTTCTTTAATCCTTCCTCTCTAATTATGAGATATAATCCTATTTGAATTTTCCTTTCCAGTTTTAGAGACCTATTGCCCTGTCTAGTCAATATTTCATCAATTTATAGTTTATCACTATTAAACAAGATTTGAGCTTTCATCTTGAAAAAGGTAAAACTAGATATAGAATTGCAAACAGTATTGGAAATTATTATTCTAATTGTTACTGAAGTTGTGTTACCATTTACCACTTTCTTCTTTTTTAAGAGTAAAACCACATGAAAGTGATTGTTCTGCTTTGTGGAACACTGATAGGAGAAAAAGATTGTGCTTGGCATATATTTCGTGCTATCCATTACTTTCTGTCACAATTTTAAGTCACTGAATAAGGTGATTGTAGCTATTACTGCCCTCTTTAAAGATAAACCCTTTCACAATAATTTTGCTGTAATACAGTATTGTCAGAAAATGCAATATGCTTTAACTTTGTGAGAAAACCTCTCTAATTGGAATCGCTGGACCTTGACTCACTTGTCACAATAATAGCTTTATTCAGGGTGGAGGTGAAATCTTGAAGAAGTCTGATTGGGGAAATTTGACCATGGCTTCTCTGAAAGAGAATGTATTCATATGCAAGATCTTTCCGCTTGAATATTTTTTTTGTCTTATACTATGTGAAGAGAACAATGGGCAGGGAGCAGCAAGGGAAGAGCTGGATTATGGCATTTGAACAGCCTAATATGTTACAACTTAGCATTTAAAATACAGAAAAGGTAAACAACTACTCTTCTGCTGGAAGAGTTAAATATCTCAAACTTGGGAACAGGTGGGGGAATTGCAGCTAAAGCCATTGAGCTAAATGAGAATTAGTCATGCATTCTGATTGTTCAGATATTGGATGAAAGACCTGCAAGGCAAGTGCTTTTCCTAAGCTCCTAAAGTCAGGAAAATAAATAGAAACAAATCATCTTCTAGTGATTAGCAGACATGTATATAAAGAATTCATAACAGAAAAAAATGACAGTTCCATTGCAGTGTAGCGAAGCCATAGCTGAGACACCCATCTGTCTATTTCATAGTACTGCTATTATTATTATTTCGGAATTCTGGCAGCTGGTCTCTAATGTTTTCCTAAAATATGAATGAATCAAAGGAAAATCAGCTCAACAGGAAGTATGTGGGTTATGCTAGGGTGGTGGAGGATAGGCAGGAAGAGGAGCAAGGCTCAGACATAACTTTACCTGCCTCAGGTTTCTGGTACAATGAATGTTATTAAAGATGCAACATATAGGCTATGTTGATTTAATACCACAAACAGATTATGGAACCTGTGGTATGCAGGAGGTCTCTGAAGACAGTGGAAAACTCCTTGAAATTAGCAGGTCAATTACTTTACAGGTGGGTTTTGCCAGGAAAAAAAAAAAAATAGTTGATGTGAAATGATGTGTAGATTACACTCCTATGATTATTGGCTGGAATAACTTTCATCTAAAGGCTCCAAAGCATTGATCAGCCAAAATTTTATGTTGGGCTCAGGCTCCTAATTTACATATTTAATTTCTGGCAGATTTCTCTCAGTAACTTGTGCATATGCAACTCTAAGAATTTTAACATGTTCTATCATTATAATGTAAAGGAACCAGATCCTTACTTTTTAAGGATGTCTTCAATTGATTTTTAGAGCCTTAAGTGACAGCTTACTGCAAAGCTAAATAAAATACTTGCCGTGATACAATGTTGTTTGCATTACATCATATTCAGAAAGTTGGTCTCAGAAGACCAGCTGTCAATGACAGAAGAATAGCTGTTACCTCATTTAAAAAGATGTTTTGTACATAGACATTGATGTTGGTTGTCACTCTTGCTTGTGTGTAATAGAGAGCTCTAGAGAATGAGCTTTTACAAAGTCTGGCTCTAAAAGGTTTGTTTAGGCTACCAAATTATTATTAGTTTTGACTTCAAGAGTAGTGGTAAATAGGGGAAAAATTATTAAAACTCAAACCAAACTGTAAGCCTCGTTGCTTGTTGAAAGTGTAACTAAAATCTTTGCTGATGCACTATGTAACTCTTGTGTTCTTAAGCAGAGGTTTTTTATGATAGAGCTGAAGGAAATGGAAAAACATAAAATCAAAAATAAATTACTAGATATTAAATAGTTTTTATTGCCAAATCAGCAACACACACAGCTAATGGGAAATATTTTCTGCAGGCAGATGGGATAGTCAGATCCCAGGAGCATAAATATGAAATATCTGTTAAGATTCTTTTTTATGCATTTGCATATAAATATAAACATCATTAGTAGGGGCTAATTGCCCTGTAGGAACTACAACATGAGCATTAGAATCTTCAGGATTGCTGTTTTTTGTTGGTTTTTGAGGGGGGTTAAGTATCTCCATTACCCATCATGTTCGGTACTGCATGGCTGCAACGGATAATTACAACCATTAAGAATCTCAATCACAAAATCAAAAGCATTTGGACTGGCTTCCAGGGCCGCCCAGCACAGTAAGTAACCATTGTTTTGCTCATGAATATTCATTAGGGTACTTTAATTTGACTTCCACAGTAGGGGGCTTGTAAAAAGCTCTTCCACAGATTAGCCCCTACTGAAGATTCAACATCTAAGGTAACAAGATATCATACATGATGAAAGGCTTTGTGAAAAGCAATGCATAAAGTAGACATTTAGGTATTGTAGCTCTTCAGAAGAAAAACAGTAAAAGCAATTTCAAATATTTAGGTTTTTCAGTTGTTGTAGTGACTGAAAAGGTCAAGGATCTATGCTGCGAAAAGCTTGGTAAATGTGGCACATTGCTGGACAAAGAGCAGTTGAGTCATCAATGGTGGATGCTGTGGACTTGTATATAAGATTTAGGAATCTGTAGGGTGCATGACAAAGACAATGGTATTAGCACAGTGGTGTCAGTCAAAAAACCTACAGGTGTTCAAAATATTGCTGTATTATTTCAGACTTGAGAACTTGAATGGTGTTTGATTCAGTCTTAAGTTCAGACAAACCCTTGCTGACATTAAAAAAACCCAACTAAACAAATGAAAACCCCATATTCATGACATTCAGCTAATGTTTGTTGCTGTGGAACAGAAGTGTTAAACTACATATTAGAAATATGTTTTGGTTTGAAAGACAGGTATTTGCTAAGGGAAGGCAAGAACCCCTTCCCTGAGATGGAGAGTGTAAGCCCCTCCCTTACAATTATTGTAGTTTGAAATCAGGAGCTTTCAGGCAGAAGATACGGGGATAGGAATAACAGTTCTTTACTAATATATCTAACAAGGCAAACAAAAGAAACAACAACAGCTATANGAGGTAGTAGGATGAAGCGGGAAGGCAGCAGTGCGATGTCGGACAGCAGGGAACGTGGCTCCCGGCGTTGGGATGGCGGGGAGGATGCTAGGATGCCCCGGCCGTCTTCCTCCGACTCCACCAGCGAGCGAGAGCAAAAAACGCGCCCCGGGCCCCCGTCCCACCTTTCCTTTCCCAGTATTCCCCCTGTCCCCACCCCCCTGCGAGAAAAAACTGTTACTACTAAGGTGTAGCCACAAATACTTAGCATAACAATGGGAAAAATTCCACAGAAAGAAAATGGAACAATTCAACCCCCAACAAAATAATACAAAGAAATCCTTCTGGAAATCTTCCCAATTTAAAAAATATATATACCCAATATTGTCAAAAAATTGAGAGCTCATTGCTGAAGTACCACATCTTCATAACATAGCACTTAGCAAGCTTTTACCATCCTGTGATCTACATGCTGTGGGATTTGGAAGCCACTGATCATTACCTGGAGTAGACTCTCAGGCAATCATGAATGCTTTTGCTGGTCTTTGTTTCCTTCATCTGTCTATTTTCCAACTCCTCTGTCTTCTTCTGCTTCTCTATCTGTTTTTCTGTTCATTACTCCTGGCATTTTTTTCCCTGTCAAGTGCTGAACACTTTCTGATATTGCTTTAGAAAAGATCGTTGGGGTTAAAGAACTGGAGACTTTGGCCAGCAGTGTTATTTTCATGCAGATCCTCCTCATCATATACAATCTGGCCAGTGCCACATGGTGAATTCTTCCCGCACCTTCCAGTGCTGCCTGACAAAGTGGCCTCTAACCTTATGAAACTGGAACTTTGTGGTTCAAATATGTGCCAAGTCAGGGAAAGAACTTCCAGCAGTCAAAGAGCAAAGATGAGAGCTTTGGACTGCCTGCATAAGGCTGCTGCACAAAAATGCCTGTAAACCTCATATAGGGAGCCCAGCCCAGTAAGGCTGCATTGCTGTGGGAGCTAAATAAAAATTGGAAGATGTGACGAACTGTTCATGTTAAAGGATATCATTCTCACAGTGAAATTAAAAGTCCCCTTGAAAATTTCTATTGGAAATCAGCAGTTGTAACTATAGATGGTATTAAAATGTGTAGCAGCTTGTCTGACTGGCATAGGAGATAACACTTAAAATGGAGCAAAACATGTTTATGGAAGTGTTGATAAGGTGTATGTCTGCAGCAGCAAGCGGCTGAATTGCTGATTGGGAAGAGTACTCCTGGTCTTTAAGCACTGTGAGACTAATTCCTGTGAAAGTTTAAAGCTTCTGTCTTCACTAGAATAGTATGAGGGGGGAAGTCCTTCAGTCCCATCCACTGCAGTAATTGGCATAAGACACTCCTGCTCTCCTGCCAGTGTCAAGTTCAAAGAAACTTCAGCATTAATTGGATGTGCTTCATCCATTCATGAGCTTGAGTATATCCCAGATGAACTACATCATATACAACTCTGTGTATAGGGGATGACAGCCCTGTTCCTGTGGAGGGGCACCAAATAATAGGAATCTGAATAAACTGGAAAATCTGTTTTAAAGTTGCAGTTTGCCATGATTAAAACCAAACTGTAGCAATAGGAAAATGTGGGCTTTTTTTTTTTTAATGCAGAATTTTTAATCACTCTGTGTCCAGAATTATTCATTTTGTACGGATATAGCTAATGGGTCCTTCATATAGCAAATTCAGCAGACTTTAATTTTGCAAGCATGTGTGAGAAATCAAGTGTTTTACACACAGTTCTGTTTGAAACAGGAGTATCTGCTTACAGCTGTTACTAACCACTTCTTTTAGTGAATGTATTAAAATACAGCCTTAAAGGCAATTCAGCCCATACTCAAACGTCATCCTTACAATTTCCTCCACTGTTAATAATAAGAAAATAGTATTCAAGCAAATGGCAGCTGTGTGTGGAAAAATATGGGAAAGAGAGCAGGAAAGAAATAAGACTATAATGAGGTTAGAGCACTGTCAATAGCCATAGGTTTAAAAAGTATATTTATAATATATTAATTGTATCCTATTAAAACATTTCAAAATAATCTGCTGCTTCAGCATCCTCTAATGGCAGAACATCACAGAACAGGAAACAACCAGCAGCCTGGTGTTTATCCGGTCTCGATTTGCAAAGTTCGTTTGTGCTGCTGTGAGTTTTTCCCAGCCAGCTCTGGGGGGTTTTTACTAAAACCAAGGCAGGGCAGTCAAGACGCAAAATGTGAATGTCAGATCAGGCTATTTATGTGCAAGTTAGGGACTAAAATATGTTTAACTGTACACACAGGTTAGAAATTCTCCACTAGTCACTCAGAAATGTGCCAAACATTTGATGCAGGTTTTCTGAAGATTGTATACCATAAAAGTCATATTTAATAGAAAATCTAGTTAAGTTCTTTTCACTTGGTATTCTGCAATCTGATTTCAGAGATTTGGTAATGTCAAAACAAGTTAGACTTCTATATCAAAACAAGCAATACAGTATATATTGCTATTGATATGTATAAACACTATTCTCTATTTTAAAAAACTGATTTAATATAATGTAGTAAAATGGACTTTTTTTCCCCTGCTGTATCAGCACTATAGTCCTGAAAAAATTTGTTCCAATAATGCAGATTTCATGCAAAAGTATTCCATTGAAAAATTTTGGCTTATTCTCAGTGTTATTTCATTCTCCATGCCATCTAGTATCATCAGTTTGTCATGTGCAAGTGCAGTAACACAGCACATAGCATCATGTACCTCTTCAAGTCACAGCAAATTGATCAAATTTTTGCCGTACTGGAACTCTAAGTGGATTAGGGAAAGTGGATTAGGTGGTCAGAAATTACTTTTTTTTAAGTGTTCACACATTGCATTGCAGATGTGCAGATGTCAAAGCAACTATTTAGTCTGGAAGTAGTTTGTTTGATAAAATGAAATGTGAATGAGAGTTCATAGAAGATAGTTTTAGTGTATGGTTGGAAGGAAGCAGGACATTCCAGCCTTTTCCTGATGCGCTGTTTCTCCAGCCTCAGTGTGGTCTCCCAGTGGTGCTATAACTCAGTAGTAAAATCACTGTATCAAGGCTGCTCACTAAAATATAGACTGGGAGCTTTAGTGGAGAAAAGTCTTAGCTGAAATATTTCTTCACAGTTCTCTTTTATTGCAAAGGTTTTGGAATTGAGGATTTAATTTAGTTGATTTCTTTAAGAAGGATGCTTGTTGGTAATTGTCACTTGTACCCCACCATTAAAAATGCACAATATTTTGGAGGTAAACATCTATTTTTTTTCTTATGCCTTTGTTGCAAATTTTGACAATCACATTGAAATATATGGTGAGAGGATTGTGGAATCAATGAGATTTAAATGCTTGTACTAACCTATTAATTCAATAAGTGGAATTTACAGGAGATTGCATGATATCTCCTGGATGGTTCAGATCCTGTTAAGTCTTCAACAAAATTATTTTTGTTTAGCTACTCACCATTACCCTTTTACCACCTTAAAATTACTGTAAAAATTCAAATGCTCCCAATTTTCAAGGTATGCTCTGAGTGAAAATTCTGTATCTTGGCAACCAGGAATGGACAATTATTCTTTGGAAAAAGTCATCCTATCTGCCAAGATGAATTTATTATCATAATTGTTGCAAGGATATGTGAGTTTATTCTGTATCTCTTCTTTGACTCTCTTTACTGTAGGAGATATCCCAATTCATTGATATTGAAATTGGTGAAGTGGATTTAATTCTATTCAAAGAAATTCATGTCTGGTGTATAGAACAGCTCTTTACACCATTTAAGATTTCTCATGCTTAGAGAAAAACAATGATGAATTTAAGCAATCTTGAATCACGATTGCTCTCTATCAAATATGAACAGCTTGGCATTGGCAATTTTTTTTTAATGTTGCAGACATGCAACTACCCCCAGTAAAAAGGCAATAGATTTAATGCAAAGAACCTTCTGCTTACAAGAGAAGAGAGAGTTGCTATTGCCTAAGAAAACAATTAAATATCAATGTCTTTTCTTTTTATTTTCTAAGTCTTCAGTCTTAAAATTTAAATTATACAAGGAAATATTAGTTCTTTGTATCATTGTTCATTTAAATGCAGGACATGAACTTGAAGCAGAAAAGATACAGGGATATGTGAAAGTGAATCTGAACTTCTGAATTACATTAGAGAGGCTTAAATTCTTCTTTGAAGGATGAAGACAGAAGCAAATTTAGGTCTGTAAGATTAGCCACAGGAAATCATCGGCTAAATTAATAAGTAATTTGAGGATGAATTAAAGGAATAGTAGAATTTTAAGAAGAGGCATTTGCTGGTTAGCTTAGGTTTACACTAGAAATAAAAAACTTCTTTTCAGGTCACGCCATAATGTGACCTTTTCATGATGCTGATGTAAATCCAAGATTAATGCAGGGGGAACATGGCCCAGAACAAAAGCACAGACTGAATGCACCTGGCTCTGGGCCCTCCCACACCAAGCTCTGTGTGTTTCTCTGCTGGTTTGGGTTAGGATATCACTTACCATGGAGGGAGAAATTACAGTAAGAGAAGCAGGACGAAAATCTCAATTGTTGTATTTTATTGTTCCCACCCATTTAGGGTATTTTTTTACTTGGTTTAAGCTATCAAAGATCTGGTGAATACAGAAGAGTTTTGTCTGACAGAAAATCTGGGTTTTCTCAGCTGAGCATTTTGCAGCTTTGAGACCATTTCAACCATTACAAAAGTGGGAGAAAAAGCTGCCTCGCAGAGCAGGAGCCTTCACGGGAGGATGGCAGTGCTGGAAGGACATGTCCCAGTGGGTCCCCAGGCCAGGCAGGGTGGTACCTGCTGGCAGGGCCCCTCCCCAGCTCTACCTTGCCCTGTAGGTAACCCCCAGGGCTCAGCTGCACAGGATGGAAACTGAGCCCTGCAAACAATCTCAGCTAAATAAATTGCAAAACATATTTCGTATGCAAATGAATTTCAATCAATTTCCAAATTGAATTCAATCAAATTACTTCTTTCAGTATTCCATACCTGTCACTTGCCATCCCCCTATGTCTCCTACATTTTGTGCTCTGAGCAGGTGACTGTAAACAGGAGCTGGATTTAAATACATCAGTGAGGCTGGCAGTCAGTGTCAAGATGGCTCCTTACCAATTCCTACTCAAACCTTAAAATTAAAACATATTTTTGGTGAGTGTTTTTCATGAATGTTTTCTTTCCAGTAAGATACTTGTATTTGGGAGAAAAAAAAAAACAACAAAAACAACACACCCGAACACAAATTAAGTTTTTAAAAATACCAAAGCAAATGGTGAGTTTGCATTTGAGGAATTATTTCCTGGTACTTGTTTAGAGTGCTTTACTGAGTTTTAGTGTTACTGGGGATTCAATTTAAAAAACCCAACAAAAAAAAAAAAATTAAATTGCCATATTTTTTTACTTCATTCTTTAAATATATGTTTGGATTTAACCAGGAACTAAATAGCAACATGTGCAATTGTTTAATTAGCATTTTTTTTTTTTATTTATAACAGTGCTTTCTCTTCAAGTATGATGACTAGCATGAACTGAAAACAGTGGTTTATTTATTTGTTTTAGGTTTAATAGTGAATCCAGGTATGAGATTTTATACTCCTTTTGTAATCAAAATTCCTTGTAAAAATGAAAATTATGCCCAGAATGTGGTGTTCAGGTCCTCAGAATCAGACATTAAAAAAGGGGTTGCTTTTGTCCTCTGTTCAAATCCCTTGAAAGCTCAGCTCCTGCTTAGATGTTGCAGCCTTATATGTGTAAAACTTCATCTGTCATCAGGATTGATAAAAACACAATTAGGTGTGTCCTTGGAAACAGTTTTTACTCTGATGCCTGAGCATTTATCTAAATCTCTGGTTATATGGTCACTTTTACCACTAAGCTGTGTGTGTCACCATAGCTGTCATGAGGGAGTTTAATGTAATGAGCAACATTTACAACGCTTTCAGTAATGACATTTACAAATATTTCCTCAGTTGCTTGAAAGGAAAAGGGAAGCTTGTGTGAAAATACCAAGAAAACCTAAACTGGGATTTTTGCTCTTTGCCATTCCAACCAGAATTTTCTCAGCCATTAACATTTATTTTATAAATGGAACACAACAAAATAGAAGTGTACATACATAAACATACATGCCTCTTTTTTGTATTGCTAAAGTTGGTTGTGGCTGGTGCTACTGGTTATTTCATGGTAGCAGGAAATATTAAGACCTGTTTTACAACCTTTAAAATGTATCTACTCCAATTTCTGTGCTTATATTAAAGTTTAGCTCTTCATGTATGTGTGACTAAAACAAAAGTTCAAACCAGTGATTCACTGTCATGGAATAGGTTACTGGATTATTAATATTTTAACATTTTCCGTTGGCAAATATGAAAGCAATTGTAGCTAAGTGTAGGACTTAGTAGGAATAAACTGCTTCTGGGTACAAGTAAGGTAATTGCTGTCTGATTCAGTAGCATTATTTTGAGAGTAATATATCAAAGAAGGGAATAATATTTCTTATCTTCTAATAAGACCTTTCTATATGAGTCACATTTGATAAAAGTCTCTTTGAGAAAAAGATGAAGTTCATCTTAAATAATCATGATTTGCATATTCCTATTATGACAGCTGCATTATTCTGAAAAGTGTGCTGTGCTATTTCTATGGCTTCTGAAAACAAAAAAGGTGAATTTCAGACTGTAAAAAAAAAAATCAGAACCAATGTTCTCAGCATGTAATTAGGCCATGCATATCATGAACATTGTTCTTGTGACTGTTTTTGTAATTTTTACATAGTTATTTCAGAAAGGTTAAAAATTATGCATGCAGTCTTTATTATATTACACACGTAATTTGGAAAAAAGCATTTCTCTGCACTAAAAATAATAAAGAAATAGATTCATTGTGTTGAGAAATTTATTTCTTGAGCCTCAAATAATTTAATTCCTTTTTATTCTATGCAAAAAGTAATTTTCTCCTAGGGGAAAATTATTACTTAACCACTGTTATGTATTCACTGGCAGTCTTAGCCACTCAGCCAAAGATAGTTCTAAAAAGGAAGTAGAGAAAGCTGATTGAAGTGAAATCCTTAAACTAAATATGAAAAATAGAAGACTTAAGGTTTTATATGCTTCTTTCACAAAGAATCCATAATGTTCCTGACATTAGAAAATCATTTAGAATAGAACTGCAGTGACTTTATCATTATCCTGTCATGGTTGCTTTAATGTATGACCATATAGGTGTTTGTTTCAGTGAGGGCCTTCATCCATTCCCAGGATGGGCACACTTTAAAAAAAAAAAAAAAAAGTGGTTCTTGGCAGGAATGAGGAAATTAATTTTACATGCTTTTACCCGTTATTTACTTTGCTTTTGTTCTTGTTGGATTAGGTTGATAACTGGAGCGTGAAGAGGGGGACTGCTGAACTGGTTTTGGGTAGAAACAATTTTCTCAGCTTGTTGCCGTGCCAGGGTACCAGCAGTACCAGTCATGACAGGCCTGTAATAGTCACCCGCTCCAGCTGCTCAATCCTGGTCATGGAGATGGCATTTGAGTAGACCAGTAAGGATTATACTGGCCAATCATTGGAATTTTCCAGCTATTTACTGCAGCTTTGTTGTATTTCCATCAAGCTGTACAGTAAAATTATATTGTATATACTTGCACAGGACCTCTGGGTTATTGCTCAAATAGCTGAGTCCTGGTGCAAGTCATTGGTTTCTCCCTCATTCCCTCCACCAGAACACGAGAGATGAGGTTCCTTTCCATCTGTACAGGATGCCTGAGGGTGTGGGTTACCAGAAAAAACATTCCCAAGGATCAGGATTTAACATGGGGATTCCACTATGCTTATGTGTAATATTGATGGGATTTTTATGAGCAGTATCTTTAATACAGAAACTCTTGTCAGTTCAGGCAAATAAAAATGAGATGTTTGTGTATTAATACATGGAGTGTCTGCAAGACAGGAAAGTAGCATCCTATGCAGATCTGTGGTATAAAACTTAGTTGTATGTGTGTAAACCAGTGGAACCTTAGTGCTGGAACAGAGGCAACAGGTCATGGTTCTCATAGAAGATAGAAATAAAAGGTGGGATGGAAACATTAATGATTTGCCAGCCTTAATCAGTGCTATACTGTGCATGAAAAAGGAGACAATCTATTTTATGATTAATATACTCTGTTGAAAGGCCAAAAAAAGTTGATGGAAGCAAAGAACCCAACTGTTTTGAAACCTGATACGTATAGGTACTATTACTGTACATGCTGATCATGGTTGAGATGGAAATAAGCTGCACTTAATAAGCCTTTTTTTTCATCTCTATAACAAATTTAAATATATTTTTAAAAATTATTATTAGTATACTTGTTCCCAAAGTGAACTCTTATTCTCTAATCCTGTTCAGTGCTGAAGAGGCTGCCTGGATAAACAGGCTTCATCCTGTCATGAAATCATAATATGCATTATGACATTATATTTTGTTGTCATGGAAGCAGTTGCAGTGATATTCATGATTCTGATGTGAATCTTAACAAGTCTTTTACCAGCTATCAAGTTTCCATCTGAGGGCCAGGTTCTTGCCTGTGTTATGCATTTTCCTTCAGAGAGCCTGTCAGTCATTCATTACCAGGTCGTGTATATGATGGAAACCAGCAATCCCACTAACCTTCGCAGCTTTATTGGCTTTCTATTCTCATTACCATGTTGAGGTGACGAGAAAAGCCAGCAAAAGAAGCTTCTGCCATTAGCACAGGTGTTTTGTGACCAGCCATACTTCAGGGAATAATCTTGCATGTTGAACTACAGAGAAATTGCGGCAAATCCTTGGGTTTTGTGAGATTCAGAATAGAGTGATTTATGCATTCTTGTTATTTACAAAATAGAGGTATTGCACACACAACAAAAATTGGATTTGCTTCTGTTACAGGCACTACTGAATCTTCGTTCTTCTCTCTCTATTGGTTCTGTTGCAGAGCTCTGTCTGCTCCTTTGACTATCCAGTAGGTAAAAAGACAGTCCACTCAACTCCCAGTATTCAGTGCACATTTGTAGTTTTCTCTTGGTTTGGTTTGCAAGAAGAAATCTACCAGTAAAGACAAATCTTTAATATCTCTGCTTTTCCAATTGCTTCTTCTCATCATGCCTCTGCATTTCATATGGCTGTACAAGTGCAACTGGGAAAGCAAGGTTGGCTGTCCTTTACTCAAGGCTGTTAAGGCATTCTGTTCAGAAGAATAGTGTGGATGCACTCCTGTTCACACAGTTCATTAATGTTACTGGGATGTGTGTGAGTGCCAAGCATTGGCTGTGTCTTATTGACTGCCCCAGCTAACCTCATTCTGTCAATCTGCTCCCAGCACCAACACAGAGCTGTTCTTGGCAGATGGCACAGAGCACGACTGTGAGACTGTGCTATCCCCCTGCTGACCTTGTGCACTAGTAGGAGTTCTGCTTAAATAATTCATGGCAAACTAATGGGGATTTCTCTTCCAATTTATTTTATTGTTTAGTCCAGAAAGCTATTGGCATATCAAGGTGTTCAAGTCTTTAACGTGCATCCAGAGAAGCCATTAGAATATTGGGACCACACAAAACTTCTGTGGAGCATTACTGGTTGGTTTAGATGGCTAGATAAATTTAGTTTTCAAAGTCATGTTTAATGGAGTCTGAATCCCCCTGGAATCCTGGAAGTCTGTACGTACCTTCAGACAAGACCAGGAAGGATGGTAGAGTTTAGGCCCTGTAAATGTAAGTTGTTTTATTAGAGCTATGTCATTCATTCATCATTGTGATCTTGGCCGAGATGGGGCTGCATTTTTTGCTGTTTGAGAAGATGAAAGCTAGAAACATTTATTTATCTTTTTGGAGGTTTGACTGTCAAAATATTCTGGCAGTACTGGATGAATTATTGTTGTTTTGCTGAGTTTTTTTAGTTTGAGAAAATGTAAACATTTTGCATATTGAAGGGAATACATAGATAGAAAAGGCAAAGATGTTTTGATATCACTTTCAGATAAGAGCAAATCCAGGTGTTAAAAAAAACAAAACAGCATAGCCTTAAGCATATGTTGAAGTAATTTTAAAGGTAGTAGGTATTCCACAGATGTCCTGTTTATTTAAATCTGAATTTCACAAATAAACAGATGTATAATTCTGTGTGAAAGTTGAATTCTAGGCTGGGTCTAAACTACAAAAGAGGCAAATAAATATAGTGAGAAGTTTATACTGGCTGTGCTGGCAAAGGAATCACTGAGCACAGTAACAGAACCGAGCTGTACCCATGAGAGCTTAATTTCATCCAGAAGCAATTATTTCACTTCAAGATTCTATGTGTGCCTTATAGAAGAAGAATAATTCCAGCCAGGACTGTGTGGGCAGGATGGCATGCTCCTACTGCTGTACTACCAAGTACTTCCACTGCAGTATCTTCACCAGTGTAGTCCCTCTGAAGGCTTCAAAAATTGAGTTCACTGATGCTTAGGTCTCCCAGTGATCTGTAAAGAAAGAATTTTATCTATCTGTGCAATGATCTTTTCAAAACCCCATGCACTACTTGTTCTTGACACTCGTATTATGGGGACTGAAGTACAATCTCTTTACTATTGATGAATTTTCTCTCTCTTTGACCAGGCATTGAAGCTCTAGCTTTTCTATTAAGCTGCAGGCAGCTGAAAATTTGAGATATAATATGGGATGCAATTTTTGGAACCAAAAAATGTGTTTAGCTTTATCATGTGATAACCCTTAAATATAATGGGTGGAGATAATTGTCATCATCTAAGAAATAACTTGCTGAAACATAAGTTACTTTTAAAGAATGGATACTGGCATTGTCACCCCTCTTGGCTCCAAAGGTGTTCATCACACTTTCCCTCATATGTTTAGGTTATTAATTAGCTTGATTCATTTTCTAACTCATATTTTGCATCTCTTTAGGATTTTAAGAATGGCTGTAATGAATAAATGTCTGGTTTTTTCCTATGAAATAACTTTGTCTAATGAAAGATGTTATTTATTTCTGCAATTTTTTCTGAACTCAAACTGTCATAACTACAACCACATAGCAACTCCAATTACTTCAGTGCAAGGATGTAGTCAAAAAGCTTTATTGAAAATCTGTCTTAAAGCTAGAAATGTAAAATTCTTTATACTTTTCTGGTTTGGATCAATCCAGAAATAGTTACGCTCATATTACACATAAAATTACTAAGTTTTATAGTTAAAGATGCAGAAAGCAGCACTATCAATGGCACTGAATTTTAACTATATCTTTTTCTTGTATTAATGGTCAACCTACCACAGCACTTTAAGTGTTTCATGCTTTCTGCCATTTGAAATTCAAGCTAAAATCTTACTAATATATTGTATCTCTTTTTTTCAAAGATACAGAACTGAGATAGATTCTCTGTTAGGTATGTCAAAATAACCAGAAGTAGCAGTTTAACACCTATATATTAAACTCATATGCTTGCTATTACAGTGGGATGCAGAGTGTAGCTATATTCCCACAATTACAAAGTCATATAAAAACTCACTTGTTGCTCACACTTTTATCTCATAATGTTAAGAGGAGGAATTGTTTGAATGTACTGTCACGAAGGCAGAACAACCACGAAAGTAGTCCCCAAGTTAAAGCTTCAAATTATTAACGTTGGCAATACAAATGACAGCTCACTAAAATGTAATCCTGTTTTTTCCAAGGGCAGGTTCTTTTTTTCTTTTTTTTCCCCTCACTATTTTCGACTTCTACAGGATGAAATAATATTTCATGTCCTCCACAGACTAAACAGACTTATTAAGAATTAAGATGCGTTAAGGGAATATAGGCCTCCAACCTGGAATCTTTAAAAACTTTGTGGCTTAATGAGTATTTAACAGAACTGCAACATTTGAACATTTTGAATCCATGCCATCCTTTTGGTATTCGCGTGGTAGTGATGTAATAGGAGGTGTTCAGGGGGTATAAAGGCATTGTATCTACTTGGAAGTAGAAAAGCAGATAAACTGAATTGAGAGGCAATGAAACACGTGCTAGGGCAGAATAAATGTGCTTTGGAAAGGGTACAGCATATACTTCCCCCTTTCTCATTCTCCCATTTGTCTTCCTACAATATTTCTTTGTGTAGAAGGAGAAAAGAAAAGAATTATTTATTTTTTAAACTGGTTTTCCCTTTACAGCATACAGGTTTATGGGAAAAATGAAGCACAGAAAGAGATACAGTGACAACAGCCAAAGGCACTTTGTATTGCATTTAGCAATGTTATATATTTTTAAAACAAAGAACTTGAAAGTCTTTGGAGTGAACAGTAAAAGCTGTTATTAAGATAGGTGATTTCCTGTCATCATAAAGGGTTTGTTTCTTTGCCTGACACCTTCCTCGGGGTGTTCTCAAACTTGAGATCGTTTTATAAAAATAAAAGAAGTTTGTCACAGCTCCACAGGGTCTTTGAGAAGACCCACAGTGTGAGAGCTGACTGAACTGTTCTTCTCATGACTTCCTTTCCAATTCCCAAATGTCAGAGCTAATTTTCATTAAGGTCTTTTCTGGTATAATAGAACTTTCCAGTGTGGGATTCCCTCTGGAAGTTTCTCATGGTTGCTGCTATGGATTGTTGTGCCTGGTGGATTGTTAGCCTTGTCAGTACCTGCACTCAGCCATCCTAATCTGCATCTTACTCTGCATCTTCCCTCTCTCCAGTGCACTGTCTCCCTATCAGGGAAACACACATGCTTTGTCTGTCTCTGATACAGTAGTCACGTGTAATCATCAGTAGTAGAAATGGTTGTAGGGAGTAGCTCTTATGGAAATCATTTGATTTGGTCATTTTGAACACTTTGGACTCTTCATTTATCTAATTGTGAAAATACTTTATTGCACACAATTGGTAATAGACTTTTGTGTCACAGTGATTCCTTCACTTTTATTCATATTTTACTATAGTACAGCTGAACTAGGCTGATGTTTTATTTTAACTTCTCAAATGAAGTCAGAGTACCCATTACTTAGAACTGCTTAGAGAACTTGATAGCACTGGCAGCATTATCTGTGATTTTTAGGCTAGGATATAAATCTAGCAGACTAGACTTCAGAAATAATTCAAATGAACAAATATGATACTAAGGAACAGAGCTGCCTAAGGTACAGCATGGAAGTTTAAATAAAGACACATCCCTAACTTGAAACCCAATAACTAAAAAAAACCAAAATCACACACCAAAATGTAGTAGTAGTCCCATGATCTGCCCTTGATTAACCTATTTTAGTAGTTTTACAATTCTATGTACTTACATACTGTGACTTCATTGAACTTCATTGAAAAATATATTGTTTTAATATTAATTATTTTGTTAATTTTAAAGATAAGCAAGGTTACTGGAAATTTATAAATAAATTAATAGGAAGTCAATATAAAGGAATAAAAAACATTTGTAGTTAATTTGGAAAAAAAGTGGATTTAATTTCTCTTTAATTATGATTGGCCAGTGTTTTAGCCATCTCACTGGAGAAAATCACTAGGCAAAAAATAAGTATATAAAGTTAAAAGAAAAACATGATTACTGCTGGTTATACACGTGGACATTTATAAATGGCTTAGCTGAATAAGAAGAATTTTTTCCCCCAAATAATGTAAAGTACCAACCATATGCAATTTTCACTGGTGTTTGGTATGAAAGGGAACTCTCTATATCATACCTCTCTGTCAAATCAAAGTCTGACTTTCTGAACCAAACATGTTTTATTCTATACGTACATATCAAGACAAATGAGATCACATAAAAAAAAACGTGAGCTATCTCACCCATTTCGTTGGACCAGGGGCCTGAAAAGGCTAAGGGGGCTGAGTTTTAAGAGCTGTTTTGTGACACCTCTGGATTGCCAAAGAGATTCCCAGGCATTTTTCAGAAGAGAAGAGTCCTCCTCCACCAACTTGAGATAGACCCCAGGCACCACCAAGAGTGTAAGGCTTTGGTCACACTTACTCTGTGCTTCCTTTTCCTGTCCTATCTCACACATCTGCTTTCCTGGCATCGTCTCTTCTAATGCCTTTTTGTTTAGAAAAAGATTCACCTGATCAGAACTGTTTCCATACCCTCTTTTGACCAGACAGGAGTGGTATAAGCCCTGTTACGAGCAGTCCTGAGCAAGTATGGATTTGCCATTCTCAAGGGGCTGACAAGACCTTGTGGTCTGTCTGTCTTTGCCCAACAGGTTTGTCAGGAAATGAGAGACAGATCTGAAAGGATGAGCTGCTGTCTTGTTGCTCCTTTTCTCATACTTGTATTGTTTTTCTGGGTTTGACACCAGTGAAAGACAGCTCTACCTCACCTTTAGGTAATTTTTTTCCCTTGAAAAATGATAGCTATTATTATCTTCCACCTCAAAAGCAGAAATAGATTTTATAGAATTTCTCTCTATTAAAGGGGCAAGGGAAAAAGTCAGTGCCAAAAATAAAATCAATTTGTTGTTGCCTTGGTTCTGAAAATACTATTGCTGCTTTTTCATCTGTACCCCTCAAAAAAGGTTGGATACACTTTAAATGGAAACTCTTTACCACAGAGCTAATTCAATTGAGATATATAAACTCAAAATACAGCATTTTATTGAAATATTTGTTATGATATCACCTAATATCCA
>VWZS01006275.1:22148-33277 GCA_013397075.1 Rhabdornis inornatus | reverse complement strand
CTGACCAAAGGGATGTTCCAGACGATATGACAGCATGCTCAGTATATAAAGTGGGGGGAAGAATGAGGAAGGGGGGGACATTTTGAGTGATGGTGTTTTCCCAAGTGACTTATGCGTGATGGAGCCCTGCTCTCCTGGAGGTGGCTGAACACCTGTCTGTTTATTGGAAGTAGTGAATTAATTGCTTGTTTTGCTTTGCTTGTGTGTGTGGCTTTTGGTTTCCCTATTAAACTGTCTTTATCTCAACCCAGGAGTTTTCTAGCTTTTACCCTTCTGATCCTCTCCCCAGTCCCATGAGTGAGAGAGCAGCTGTGGGGGACTTGGTTGATGGCTGTGAAACCATGACATTGTTGCATTAGTTTCTTAGGAAAGCTCAACTAAGGAGGAGAATGTCAGGAATTTTAAAGATATAGACTCAAAGGTTAGGTATGTTGAGCTAGCTGTGCTCTTGAGTATGGTTCAGGGGTATAAGTGAGCTTTCTTGGTGAGAAGGTAGCATGTTGCTTCCAGCGAAGCAATAATTCTTGCTTACTGAGTCCCGAGACCACTGTCACAAGTGCTTTCTTCTTTAAGAGCACTTTGGACGTGTAAAGATTGTGGTATTGATCGTTACCAATCTGGTGGATGCTGAAATCAATTGGTACCTCTTATTACTGGTCAGAAAAGATCAAGGGTTTGGTGGCAAGAGCAGCCCAACAGCAGTTGGTATCTTACTGTCAAATTTTCATAATTTGAATGCAACATGACTTTGCCTTTAGTGTATTGACACCATTTATTTTTTCAGTAGGATGCCTACTGCAAATCCATGTTGCAACATTTAGATTTTATTCTATGAGTTTAATAATTAAAGAAACAAATAAATAATATTAGTGGCTTGTGGATGAGAAAATGACTTGAGGTGAGGGGTTTGGTTGGCTTACAGATCCTTTCCAGCCTTTCTGTAGAATTTGGGCGTGTAACCTGTTCTCTCAGTTGGCCAGACCATATGTTCTGCTTCCAGCAGTGATAAAGTTAATTTCTTCTCAGTAGCTGTTACAATGTCGTGTTTTGGATTCAGTATGAGGATAATGTTGATAACACACTGATGTTTTGGTTGTTGCTGAGTAGTGCTTACCCAGGTCAAGGACTTTTCAGTGTCTCATGCTCTGCTAGTGAGGAGGTGCACGAAAAAGCTGTGAGGGAGCGTAGCTGGGACAGGTGACCTGAATTGACCAAAGAGAGATTCCACAACATAGAATGTCATGTCCAGTATATAAACTGGGGCAGTTACCTGGAAGGGGGGCTAATTGCAGTCTGAGGATGGGGTTTGGCATCAGTCAGTGTGTGGTAACTGTATTGTGCATCGCTTGTTTATCTTGAGTTTTCTCTTTTTTATTTACTCTTATTATTCTTATATTTAACTTTGTTTCAATTATTAAACTTTTCTTATCTCAACCCACAAGTTTTACTTTGGATTCTCCTCCCCGTTCTACTGGGGTGGGGGGGGGTGAGCAAGTGGCTGCATGGTGCTTAATTGCCAGCTGGACTTAAACTGTTGCCTTTTTTTCCCAACTTGGAAATGAAACTTGAGATAATTTTAGTAAGGAGGTAATATAAAAGCGGATCTTTATTTGAAGGCCTTCAGGGGCACTTATGGAAAGATGTCCAAAAAAGCCCACCCACACAGGGTTAATACAATTTTTATAAGTTCTCCAAATCAGCATAATTGGTAATAAAGCACCAATTAGGAGGACAAGTGGTGATGCAATTCCCTCCAGGTCAAGCCCCTTCTCTGGAGCCCCCCCTTCAGCACTAGTTGTATTTTGTCCATGAAAATATATCTTGAAGAGTTGTTCTCAACCTTGGTTCCCAGGAAGAACTAAGATAGCATAGAGGTCTTGGACCCCCCAGGGTTTGGAGCTCTGGAATTTGTTTTGTCTTTCTGCTTAGGGAAAGGCCATGGAAAATTACTGGGAAAACTAGTCACTAATACAATAGGCTACAGAGCTACAAATATATGTGTGAAGAATACAGAGAACATAGAAAAAAAGGCAAAAACTAAAACAGCATCAAAATCACACACCGTAAAATGAGCAAGTTACTGCTCCATGCCAAGAAGTTACTGGCTTAAAGCTAAGACATTAATTGGAATTGAATGAAAGTATTTTAAGCTTTAAAATACCTGAGAGTTGGCTTTGTTTATTTCCTGTGTTTAGATGCATAAAAAGGTCTGACCATAAAAAATTTACAAACTGTAGTGGCTTAATATCTTATAACTCATCTTCACCAAATGGTTGTCGTAAGTCCATACTACTTCTAGTTCAGTGCCTTGAGCTCTTAGATAGCTGTAAGAGATGGAGAGATGCTGGTGAGTTGCTGTGTGAGCTACAGAAGTGCCCATAAGACAGCTGGGGTGGTTGTAGTGTCAGTTAAGTAGGCAGCACTGTTGGAAAGGAACATTGCAGAGAACCTGACAAAACAGCCCTCTTATCTGCTGAGAGTCAGATGTCAAGGGGTTGTGCAATTTTGGAGCACTGTTTTGCAAGATCAAGTGAATCTCCAGTGCTCTCCCTTGCTCCAGGCCTGTGGCTGCTGTCCTTCTGGACCCTGACTGATCTCATTCAGTCAACTAGCCGAGGTGCACAGCTTTCTTCTGTGAAGCTGAAAAGGAGTTTGGGCTCAGTGCCCCAGCACATAGGCAGTTCTGTCTCTTTACAGTGTTAGTGAACTTTGAGATGAAGGGCTCCTGTAACTGCAGCCTTCCCGAGATTTTCATGGGTTTAGGTCTTCAAAGAGACAAGAGCAGTTGTTGGTTGCTGTAAAGTTGTTTATTTGTAGAGGCACATCAGTCTCAAATGCAAGAGTCTGAAATGTTAAAGTCCATGTGCTGAGCTATTTGGCATAAAGTCCCGAGTAGAAGCAGCTCCCTGGTATAAAGTCCTGAGCAGAGGCAGGAGCAGCAATTCTCTAGTACAGAGTCCTGAGCAGAGGCAGCAGCTCCCTGGTACAGAGTCTCGAGAAGAGGCAGGAGCTCCCTGGTGTTTCTTTTTTTTTCTCTTCTTGTTCTTCTTCTCCCATGTGGTGGTAGTGATGATGATGATGGTGGAGGAAGAGAGAACGGCTCTCACTCCATTACATGGATTTTTATTTTTTAATTACCCAATGAGCTAAAAACACGAACCTCAGACATTCCTTCTAAACCTATTAGAATTCTAGTTCTGTAGTACGAAAGTGGTGTTAATTCTTACACATAACTTTATGCATATAGCTCTATCTATTCTCGCAAATAGTTCTATCTGTTCTATCTCAAAAATGTAAGCAATATTCTTACTATGTTTTCATTATGTCTGGGGCTAAGTTTCTGAACTCTCACCGAGGCTTACACTTTGTACTAGATTCTAAGGCTTTTTGCTCTCTTAAGGCACTTAAAGCGTATTCTTACTTACTTAAAACTAATACTTCATATCTATGCAACTTAATAATGTTTCTACTTACTTAAAACTAAAGCTTACACTTCTATTTCATATCTGTGTGGCTTAATATACTTTAATTTCTCTAAAGGTTTTAATTAAATTCCTGCATTCTGATCTCTCTCTGAGAGACTTAGAGATATTTCTGTTTTACACACTCCAACACAGCCTGTGCGTCATGGCACTCATTTCTGCTTCAATATTTCCAAATAACAGCAATAGCGAGGTACATTTGTGCCTGTCCATGCTGGACTAGCTTTGATTTTTTTGAGAGACATCTCAAGACGTTTTAAAATGAATACTGAAGTACTGAGATAGCTTTACTACTTTGAAGTTACATTGCAGTTGTCCTGATCTGCTAACTGGAGTTATTAGTGAATAATTCAATGTTTGATTACTTTCAGGATATTTCAGATAGATGTTCCTTATCTGAGAAGTATGATTAATTTATTACTTTTATGCTCAAGCAATTTTAAATGTGGCTTTTTTGTGAGCATTATTTTATTGACTACAGTATAACAATAAACATTTCTTGAAAATAGGAGGTTTGTATAGAACAGCATGAACTAGCAGAGGAAGCACAGAATACATTTCCTTTGAGTAACAGAAATGGATAGGTAAAGTGGGAAAATTTGTTAAGATCTTAGGAAAACATGGCACATCCTTATGGATGATCCTCTGTAGTGTGATCTTCTGCAAACTAATATATAGCAGATAGAAAAAGAAACAAAGTATGGCTCTCCTAGCATTGATTTCTGCCACTGGTTTTGTTGATAGAATAATGAAAAATCTAAATGTGAGTCACTTAAATTTTTAGGAACAGATAGTAATGGAGATATGCCCCCTCTGATTTTTAGAGTAGAGAGCCTTGTAGTCTTTAAATTGCTGTGCACTTGAGAAATATGGTTTCACTGTGAAAAAGAAATGAGATTTTTAGAAGGCTAAGAGCAGCCAACCTTCTGTGCTTTTATCTGTGTGTTGATGAATTTATTTTTACTAGAAGTGTGATTTTTTAATTTTTTTTTTTCCATTATGAGATTCCAGCGCAGCTGGTGAATGGGTGAATTTTTCTGAAAGCCTGTGTGCAGACTTATAAACTAACCCATAGCTGGTAGTTATCTTTCATTTGAACAGAATATGTGCATTAAGCATTGCAATGCAAAAACCTGTATTTAAATGTAAAGTATCACCTCTTATTTACAGTGAAAAATGTTGCTTTTCAAGGTTGTAAAGCATGCTCTTCAAAGCTTTGTTTTAACACATATACTTGTAATTTTTATTCATCTTGGATAATTTGTATATGCAGCCTGTTGAGCACTTGGTAGGAGCAGCCCATTTTTAACCTTCATTTATTTATGCAAAACCAGTTGAAACAGCATTAGTTTAATATTTTCTTCTTTTGTTTTACTCTGCAATTTTTTTACTATGTTGTTCCAAAGGATCCTATTCTTTAGGATTGCTAGCAGGCCTGATCTATGAATCATCTGATAAAGAACCAGCTCCACTCCCAGAGATATGCCTTAGGTAGAATTGTATGCCAGTGAGTCAGCTTTAGGGCAGAATTTTCAAAGGACTGCTATCTAAATTACACAGTATCCCTGTGGGGATATCTTAGTGTTATGAAAAATCTGCTATAGAGCATTATGCACACACATTGACACAGAGCTGAGTCAACTGTCTTGAGTTCAGTTAAATGAGTGCTGGTCACACTTCTGTTGTTCTAAGTGCATGGGTACGGTCGCTGTAGGGGCAGGCGCGACATACACATATACACACTACATTTCAGAAGGCTAATATTCCATTTATTGCAACAGCTAGCTGTCTTTTATACACTCTACAAAGTTTACACTTTGTTCATTGGTTACAATAGATCAACATAACGTTGGTTGGTGTAAAGCCATCTATGCCTCTGTTTTCCACAAAACTTTTCTAAAAATACTTTTCCCAGCTGGAGGTTTTCTTCTATTTATCTCCTTCTCCTTCTTCTCTTCTTGGTCTCCAGGCCAATGGCCTTGATAGAATACCTTTCCGAAATAACCCTTATTCATTAACCTTCTCTGGCTCACAGGCCAACTGTAAGCCTCTCCACATGACACTTATGAGAAAATAAAAAAGAATGTATGCTATCTTGGGGAGGATATGAACAAGTCCAAAAGACAGCATTTGCCTTATTGTACTGGTTTAGGGCAAATTTGGGGGAAGACCTCCAGAAGGAGCCCTCAGAGAGCAAACCCCCATGACTCCTTCCCCTACCACCAGGTTCGGGAAGAATTTTCTTGGAGAGAAGTGGAAAAAAACCTGTTTATTTAACAAGGAAAACACTCCCCAGCACACACAAAAAGAAAACTGAACAACACCAGATGACAAAAAAAACCCCAAAAAAAACCTCCTTCACCGCTCTGAAAGGATGACAAATTCAGAAAGTCTCTCCTGCGAGTGGTCACCCAGTTGTTGGTCTCCGGCGCTGGGGATGACTACTGCAGATCACAAAATGCAGACTCCCGGTGTTTCTTGGTGTTTCCCAGGTCCCCGTCCGGAACAGGTTCAGATAGCACAATTTTATTTAGGCAAAAGCAAAAAAATAGGAGCAAGTAAAGCGAGCCTTTCCCAAACACAGACCACAGGGGAGGTGAGCCGGCCAACAACAAGACAAAACAAACCCTCACCCTCAGAGCCAGTCCCGAAAGCACAGAACACAACACGAAGCAGAAACAGAACACACGATTGGGGATACAAGCACCACAACGTCACCCCAAGACACTTTCCTATTATGAAAGAAGACCACGTAGCTGTGCATCTTATTTCCGCCACATATAAGGGGTTAATACCCCTTTCCATAGCTACACCCAAGGTGTATCCTTTCAATAAATACCTATTTTATTCCTTTTGCTCTGTCTAGTCTCTATTCCAGGTCAGCCTTTCCAAGCATCAAGGACATCAGGTGACAAGGAAACAAATGTGGAACAATCTTGTGCAAGCCAGTCAGAAATGGATGGAATTACATCAGAAATGTTTTGCCATTGGCAAAAGTTAGTGCCTACAAAAAAATAATCCTCCCCCCACCCCCCCGCTGCCTCAAAACACTGCAACTCCTGGCAAATGCTGAAATAGTGGGAGCAGTGGGGTGGTGGGTTGCCCCAAATCGCCCCAATTAAAGAAAATATACCGGGCATTGATGTGCTGGCAGGGCGAACAGTTGAAACGTTGTATGGTCACTTTTTTTTGGAACTCCTAAACCAGGGTTTACCATTCAATCTATGACTGTTTTGCACGGGTTCCTGAATTGGGATCCTATTGCGCTGCCAGTGCCTGCTGAGGTGGTAAATGTAGAGCAGTAGCACATTCCAGGGGGTGAAGAGGATATTACTCAAATGACTCAGGCACTCAAATGAGTGGAGATCACTCCATGTACCATTACTGCTTTTAACTACCCTATTTGTCCTGTTTGAAAGTTGGATAGCACTTGAAGAGTGACTGTTGATTACAGAGAATTGAATAAAGTCAACACTGGCGTTGGGCCAGTTTCAAACCACGACACCCTCCCACTCTCAGTTACAGTACCAGACATGGTTACCCTCATAGGAAAAATCAGCAAAAATTTACAACCTTGGAAGGTGGTAATGGATCTTGCTAATGCTTTGTCTTTACACACAGAATCACACACAGTATCGCTAGGTTGGAAGAGACCTTCAATATCATCGAATCCAACCCATGCCCTAACACCTCAACTAAACCATCGCACTGAGTGCCACATCCAGTCTTTTTTTAAACACATCCAGGGATGCTAACTCCACCACCTCCCCAGGCAGACCATTACAGTACTTTATCACCCTTTGAGTGAAAAACTCTTTTCTAATATCCAACCTATATTTCCCTTGGCGCATCTTAAGACTGTGTTCTCTCATTCTGTCACTTGCTGCCTAGAGAAAGAGACCAACCCCCATCTGACTACAACCACCTTTCAGGAAGTTGTAGAGTGATAAAGTCACCCCTAAGTCTCCTTTTCTCCAGGCTAAATAGCCCCAGCTCCCTCAGTCGTTTCTCATCGGGCTTGCCCTCCCTGGAGACCTTTCTGCATCTCCTGTGGAGGAGGTGCCCCCTTATGACGAATTAACAGAAGAGCACAGGAAAGATACCTGTTTTACTGATGCTCAGAGGATTCGTTGCCACTACAGAGCTTCTGTCCTACCATTGCTTCTCCTACTGTGGGTGAGCCTTTGCTCGTTAGAGCAGCTATTGAACTGGAACCTTATTGATACCCGATCTGACCGGAAGGGACCCTCACCATCTATTCAGATGTCTCAGGGGAAAACCCAGGACCCCAACCCCCTTCCACTTTCTGGAGGGCACATCTCCCCAGCTGTGTGTGGCGGCTGATATGGAGAAGCCTGGCTGCCGCTGCCAAGCCTCGCTGCTTTCTGCCGCTGCCTCGGGCTTTTACACTACACTCTAACCCAGCACCCCATGTCCACCCAACCCCCGCAGCTCCTGCTAGAGCTGTGGAGTTTCTGATACATTTTGTTTGCTACTCTGGGGCCTGCTCGTCCCTGCTGTCCTAGCCACCGCTCCGAGGTTCCTGCTGCAGCCCATTTTCGCCATCTAGCTCGCCATTACCACTGAATTCACACCAGAATACCCCCTGCAGCCGCGAGGCAATCATCGCACCTGCCCTGCCCAGCTGGGAGCCACAGCGCCTCTGCCGGATGTGACCATAACGACACCAAAGGGGAAGGTGCCTTGTGGACAGAGACATCTAGAGAGCTGCAAAATTACAGCTTGAGAATCTTTTCTCTCAAGCCTGAACTTCTCTTGCTTCCCAGGCTGATAAGCTGATGTTAGCTGCAGACAGAAAGGAAATTTCCCAAGGTGATAAATGGTCAAAAACAACTTAGAATCTAGTGAAAAAAAGAGTGGAATTCATAATAAAGATTAACACCTGTTGTTTTCCCATGGGATACACCCTGAGGTATGATCTCCTGGGTGTTTATCCCAATTAGCCAATGAGCTACTGTCCTGTTCTAGTCTCTCGTAACATGCTTTAAATACAAGCTCTCCACTCAATAAAGTCAGCCTTTTTCCCTAAAAAGGTCCATGTGTGTTGCTGCTCTTTTTCTCTCTCTCTAGGACCGCAACCACAGTGCCTGACAGCTGAGAGAAGGCTGTTGTTGGGTCTCCGTTTTTGTTCCTTGTTGCTGCCATTGTTGTTGTTTGTTTGCCTTGTTATACATATACATACAAGTTAAGAACTGTTATTCCTTTTCCCATATCTTTGTCTGAAAGCCCCTTAATTTCAAAGTTATAATAATTTGGAGGGAAGGGAGTCATTTTTTCCATTCCAAGGGAGGTTCCTGCCTTCCTTGGCAGGCACCTCTTTCAAACCAAGACAGTAAGACATTTGCACACATCTGCATTTAAAGGCATTATATATGCCCTGGGGGAAAATAAAGGGGTGACAGTGGGCTTTGACTACCCGGACAGTTGACTACATTGGCCCCATGCCCCCATCAAGGGGGTGGCAATATGTATTCACAGCTGTAGATAGAATGTCAGGATTGCTCTTGGCTAAACCCATCAAATATGCAAACCAACACAGCATAACTGAAGCATTACAATGGCTCCTTCATCAATACAGGCCTCCTCATCAAATACAGAGTAACCGAGGAACATACTTTAGTTGAAGTAATGTCCAGAACCGGGCTCAAAGCCTGGGAATAGATTAGCTATCCTACAGTCTTCCATCCCCAAGATAATGGACTGATTAAAAGAATTAATAGGATGTTGAAAGAACAGTTGAAAAAGTTAAACAGTACTAAAACTTTACAACAGTGGAGTTCACACCTTACTAAAGCAGGTTTTTTGTTAAAAAACTAAAAAATTCATAACCAAACATCCTAAGATTATATCACATCACCTCTAGTACAAAACATAGTAAGGATTAAGGTTCTTCCATGTTGTAATTATGTCAAGACAGACCAGACTGACACCATCATCAGTCCTTCATTAAAAAATTTTCATGCCTTCTCTCAGCAGATTACTCTCAAGCAACTCTGACTCCTTCCCTCATCAGCAGCTCCACACAGCACTGACTCCTTCTCTCATCTCTGCAAGTTTCCTTCTTCATGACTGGCTAACCCAACCTGTCCCTTACCTGGCCACCTAGCCCTGTCTGTCCCTCACACGTTTTTTTACCTTATATATCCCTAACCTCCTCACAGCACAGCCAGCAGAATTCATCCCAAACTACAGCAGACTCCAGCACTCAAGCTCTAACTGCAACTTACTCCTAACTAGCTGACCCACTCTTATAACACCCATCCTCCCTGGGCAGGTAAGGCTGTCTCCACTTCTCGTAATCAGTACAGCTGCAATTCATTGGGGAAAATTGCGTTCTGCACTATCCTTACAAACTATTCTCCTACACTTCCAGATGGTGTCTCTCCCAAAATATTAACTACAGGGGAAATGGAATTGCTTGTGCCAATGGATCATGTGGTGGGACTACAGCCCATTAGTCTATATATGAAAATTCATGTAATAACCCTGACAATGCAACATGGTTCTCTACTCCAACTTCTCCCCTTATGCTACATCCTCTGTTAATATCAGATTCTTGAGTTCTTGTATTTCAGGCATCTTTGACAAATACCTGGACCTTATCTAGGTGGGACAGCATTGGAACTCTGTTATTGGTGCCACAAACCCACCATCAAATTGCAGTTCAGTCTGAAAAAGCACAAACCAAACCTCTTCAATCCGTGTGGGCAATCACCCCATCTCAAGCTGCCAGGCCTGGAGTAATTTTAGTTGAAGGAGCTGGGACAACAGCATATGTACTACTGGAAGGAGATGACACTTCCTTATAACAGGTTGACTTGTTGTGCTTTGTAGACTTGCACAACGTGCACACACTCTGGATACATTTCTGCAGGACTACTATGTAAATACTTGTGTGTGGTAACTTTTTCCTTTTCCCTCTCCACACAGCAAATATAGAGCACCTAAGGTATGCCTTCACCTAGGGTTTAAATTGGACATCAAAGGCAATTGTTCCCTATAATGCAGGAGTAACTGCACTACACCTGGGAACTTTACCAGTCCAGTTGCTAACGAGCTGCTTCCTGTCTCAACACCACATATGCTGTTCCAAGTTTGACATGTGCTACTTCAATGTGACTGCTGAATCAGCTGCATTGAGGGGAACATTTGACATCAACAGGACTTAATACATCAACTAAGGGAACCTATTGGTAGTTTTTGGGGTTTTAGTTCTCCTTTTGTTTTTTTTCCTCTTAAGGAATTTCCCTCCGTAGTGGTTTTGGTTCGCCAATCCGAGTTTCCCAGCCAGCGCACCAATTAATGTAGTGGGTCTAGCACTGGCCAAATGCCAGTGCACCCACTAGAATTATTTACTCATTTTCTGCTGCAAGATAAGGATTAGGAGGAGAGCAAAGCAGGCTCAAAACTTTAAAGTGTATAAAGAAAACTTTATTAACAGAATTAAAAGAAAAATAATAAGAAATCAGAATAAACCTTCAGAACACTTCTCCCCCCAACTCCTCTTTCTTTTCCCACTGACAACGTAAAGAGACAAAATTTGGTATTTTCAGTCAGTTTACCACTTCTAAAATAATCTTTCTTCAGTTCACTTAGGGAGAGAAGTCTCTCCTGCCATGCCATGGA
>VWZS01006275.1:0-17590 GCA_013397075.1 Rhabdornis inornatus | reverse complement strand
TGCTACATTAGTGTTAAGGAGTTTTTTTTATTTTTACCAGTTTTTGGTAAAAAGTCCATGCCTGCTTCTTGACCTCATTCCCGCACTGTACTGTGTTGTGCTTATCTCCAGAAGCCAGAACAAGGATATTTGCCCCAGAAAAATGCTGCCCTACCTCTGTATGGCCCATCCTTCAGCCACATCCTGTTCTTTCTCATAGCATGTTATTGCAAACAATCATTGCTTGGCTCCTGTTTGGAGTTGAATTGTTCCCTTTTCTTTCTGTGGAATTTTTCCCATTGTTATGCTAAGTATTTGTGGCTACACCTTAGTAGCAACAGTTTCTATAGCAGGGGGGTGGGGGATAGGGGGGATCGGAAAAGGAAAGGTGGGACAGGGGCCTGGACTCTTGCTCTCTCGCTGGCTCACGGAGCCGAAGGAAGACGGCCAGGGCTCCTACCTAGCATCTTCCCCGCCATCCCAACGCCGGGAGCCACGTTCCCTGCTGTTGGACATCGCACTGCTGCCTTCCTGCTTCATCCTACTACCTCCGGGCACTCTGCCGAGCACCACGACCGGCACCATGAGGGGGGAGTCGCTCCTTCATCCCTCTCACACCTGGACCGCCATCACCCCAGCCCTCTTCGACTGCGCGGGACCTGCCCTGCCCCCACCACTGGTAACTGAGCGCAGGGAGAGGGAGTCTGTGGCCACAAAGGACTGGAACTGAGTTATACTGTTCTGTTTTGTTGTCAATTTTTATAGCTGTTGTTGTTTCTTTTGTTTGTCTTGTTAGATATATTAGTAAAGAACTGTTATTCCTACCTTCCTTATCTTCTGCCTGAAAGCCCCTGATTTCAAACTATAATAATTGGAAGGGAGGGAGTTGCACTCTCCATCTCAGGGAAGGGGTTCTTGCCTTTCCTTAGCAAATACCTGTCTTTCAAACCAAGACAGCTCCACAGCCATCTGGGTATCAGCGTTTGTGACATACACATTAGCCCTTATCTTCTGGGATTCTACAACATCCTCCTTTCTGCTTCTGCCATATCAGCATCTTGGCTACATACACTGCACACAGCAAACATCACCCTGAACTATTGTGGGGAGAAAACCATCACACCCTTAGAAGCAAAGTGCACTAAGTACATGTAGATGAAAACTGTAATAGTGCAAGAAAGCCAACTTCACAAAGGATGAATTACATCTTTCTGCCACTCTCCAGTGGGAAAGACATGAAACACAAAATCTTCAGGCACACAAGATCTTAATAATGTTAAACCAGCTGTGGGCTTATACTTAATGGTGAGTGAGCTGGGGCTGTTATCTAGTAGGCAGTGGAGGTTGAAGTGGGTGAACACAGTTCACTGCTACAAAACTCACTCAGCAACCACCTGCCCCCAAAGCTCAAGAGGGAAAGGAAACATCATGGGCACATTCCTACTCCTGCACTGCACATGCCAGAGTGCCAGGCACAGCGACACTGCCATGGCCCAGCAAAACCTTCACCACATCCAATTGGGTGCTAGTGTGGAGGGGCTGGAAGAGACCCTCTAGGAGAGCAGGGTGAAGCCTCCGATAATACACTGGGGCTAGCTTTGCACCAGGACCTTGCCCACCCCAGGGATGGGGCTCAGGGCACTAGCCCCGCCCAGTGCACTCCTACTAGGGCGTGGGCTGGGTAGGCAAGGAGTCCCTAGGTGGGTGGGAGGTAGCCAGTCCTAACCTCAGGTGGCCCTTGGATGGGGCTGCCTCCCGAAACCCTGCACCATGACAGCTGCACCCTGCTCCACGGTTACCCAATGGAGCTTTTCCTCCAAGGCGGCCCCACCACCTCAAGCCTCCCACCTAAGTCCCAGCTGCCCCTGTGTGGAGTCACCCTACTGGGGGACTGTGAATGACTGAGGCATGGACTCAGACTGGCAGGGAATCTGAATCCTTTATTCAAAGAAATGAGCTGGTTTTATATACTTTTTCAAGGGACAGTATTTTCTTATATGGTAATTTTCACTACATGACCTATCTCACATTGCCACGTCACCAACACGCTTCCTTAATGTCCTTCTATGGGGTGATCACATGCTGTTCACTTGTTAGTCAGCTTCCAGGAGGCTCCTCTCCATAGAGGTCTGCCGCGTGGCACCACCTCCCCTTGATGCCTTAAGTTTTAAGTTTTTCTGTTCTGCTTGGGTGTGCTTTTCTGTTGTGCTTGGGTGGTGAAGACAAAACAGTCCTATTCCAGCTAAGGACTCAAGGACAATTTCTTCAAACTTCAGGCCCTAAACATAAACAACGTGATAAGAGGAGGGCAGGCAAGCAAGCAAGCAAGGAGGATGAAACTTCACGATTTGAGGCTATTAGTTGGACAGTTGACTCCTGCATGCAAATGGACTAAAACCTATAAAAATGTGAGATCTCGTGACCAAGCCCTCTTTTGCTTCCATCTTGGAGCCATCCAGGCAGGGGCCACGACTGGTACTGTCAGGGTGTGGCATTTGAAGGCCTCTCAATAAATATCCATTTTGTTCCCCTTAACTCTGTCTAGCCTCTGTTCCAGCTCCTCTAGGCATCACTCCCAAGATCAGGCGGAGACAAGTGTGTCTGTGCTGCCATGTGCTTCTTCGGGCATGTCCCACAGCCCACAGCTCCATTCTATCCCATCTCTTCCCACAGGGGACCAGACAGCAGTTGGAAAGAGGGGGTGGTCCGAGAGCAGGGCCGAGGTGGGCCCACCCCCACCCAGCCTCACAGTCCTGCGCTTGGATCACAACAACCCCAATGCAGAACCATGGATTGGAGGCAGAGTGGCTGGAAAGCTGCCTGTCAGAAAAGGACCTGGGGATGCTGGTCAACAGCTGGCTGAACATGAGACAGCAGTGTGTCCAGGTGGCCAAGAAGGCCAATGGCATCCTGACCTGTACAACAAATAGTGCGAACAGCAGGACGAGGGAAGTGATTGTGTCTGTACTCGTATCTTGGTTTGAAAGACAGGTATTTCCTAAGGAAAGGCAAGAACCCCTTTTTCTGAGATGGAGAGTGCAAACCCCTTCCCTTCTAATTATTATAGTTTCAAATCAGAGGCTTTCAGGCAGAAGATATGGGAATAGGAATAACAGTTCTTTACTAATATATCTAACAAGGCAAACAGCAGAAAGAACAACAGCTATAAAAATTGACAGCAAAACAGAACAGTATAAGTCAGTTCTAGTCCCTTTGGCCACAGGCCCTCTCTCTCTGTGCTCAGTTACCGGTGGTGGGGGCAGGGCAGCTCCCACGCAGTCGAAGAGGGCTGGGGTGATGGCGGCGGCAGCCTAGGTACAAGAGGGATGGAGGGGCGACTACTCCTCACGGTGTCGGTCGTGGTGCTTGGCAGCGTGCCCGGATGCAGTAGGATAAAGTGGGAAGGCAGCACTGCAATGTCCGACGGCAGGGAACGTGGCTCCCGGCGTTGGGATGGCGGGGAAGATGCTAGGTAGGAGCCCTGGCCGTCTTCCTTCGGCTCCGTGAGCCAGCGAGAGAGCAAGAGTCCAGGCCCCTGTCCTACCTTTCCTTTTCCGATCCCCCCTATCCCCCACCCCCCTGCGAGAGAAAACTATTGCTACTAAGGTGTAGCCACAAATACTTAGCAGAACAATGGGAAAAATTCCACAGAAAGAAAAGGGAACAATTCAACCCCCAACATTATCCACCCCTGAATTTTTTCCATACTAATATGCTACATCAAATTAAAACCATTACATTATATACATACATGCAATTACAGAAATAGGCACAGTACCATAGGTATTTCACCCTAAAACAAGGTTTTTTTGGGGTATGCATCAGGTCTCTCCATCCTTTTGCATCACCCACCAGGTGCAACCTGGTCCCTGAGCGAATACAACTCCCCGGATGGGATTGTCTTTGCTGGAGGCAGGATTCACCCAAATTGTTCATTTTTGTGCCGGGAAGTGCTTTGCCTGTTAAATAAACAGGTTTTTTTCCACTTCTCTCCGAGGGAATATTTTTCCCCGAACCAGTTAAGGGAGGGATTGCTCGAATCTGTTTCCTAGAGGGACCCCATTCAGAGGTTTCCTCCCAAATTTGCCCTAAATCAGGACACTCACATATGGGACTTGTTGCTAAGCGCACTCTTCCCACCAGGTTAGACCTTGGCAGACAGCTCATGAGAATGGAGAGCCCCATGTACTTAAAGCAGGTGAGCCTCTTCAATTCTATGGGTGAGGGTATGGGTGTTAACATCTTTGAAATGGGTCTTAATGTCTCTATTAACTTCAAGCAGCAGGTTTGTTACAGAACCCAGACAGCTTGGCTCCTGAAACAGACAAGTGGGACTGCACAAGCCTGAGTTTCTGAACTTTGGGGTAAAACAGTAGGTTTAAGGGGGAATATGTGGTAGGCGGTTCAGGAAGGCTGTACTTTCCTAGTACCTCAGCCAATAGGGCAAGGAAGAGAGCAACATGCGGCCGGGAGTTTAGGATAAAAGGAGGCTGCGTCCTCCAAAACCTCGAGAGAGAAAACTCTGGAGGCATATGCCTCAGTAGACTCTCTCCATTTATTTGAATACAGTTGCAGGACTCCTCCGTCTCCTTTATGGACACTGGCTTTTCTTAGCATGATTTTCCATATAACAGTAAGAAAACCAACAATGTACTGCACATCACAATCATTTTACCCATTTCCAGAGCACAGGTGAGATGCCAGCAATTCTCTACCACACTTCTACTACCCAGCTGCTACATTGAGACAAGGGCGGTCAGGAGTGCAAGCACCCATAACTCCCAGAAAGTGGTGGTGAGGTCACTCCTCCAACTACCCCTTGCCCCACACCACCACCCTCTGCTTCCCGGCCCCTCGCATTTCTACCCATGCTTCTGCCCCATAATCTACACATCCCAACTTCGTGCACCTCACAACGGCTCCCGCCTTTCTCAGGTTCTCATGTTCCCAGTCTAGTGTCGTCTAGGCCCGCCCCGCCACCACTCTCCGCCTTTTCCGCGCGCCGAAGAACGCTTCAAGGGCACATATATATAAAAGTATGCATCTGTTCCCCCATCGCTCAGAGACACAAGAGGTGGAAGGCACCAAGACGCTTTAGAAGACTGGCGGGGGAAGCAATTCCTGGACTGGCCCCGCCCTACTTCCTGGGAGCGGCCTCGTCGTAATAAGAGGCGGAGCGAGCTGCCGCCATTTTCAGGAAGATAGCGTGGGGTTGTTGCTTGTCTTCTGTCTGTTTTAGTCTTTCCTGGAGGAGTCGTTGCTGCTGCCGCCATTATGTTCTCCGCTCGTGTGGCTGCCTCCCTCGCCCTCTCCCTGCCTCGGCAGGCTGGCCTGGTGAGTGCGCTCTGTCCTCCCTGCAGTGAGCAGAGGTGGTGGGTAGGAGGCGGCCGCCGCCATCTTGGGGGCCGCGGTGACATTGAGAGGCTGCGGCCTCCTGCTCTCGGGAGTTTGGGATGGGGGCCTCACCTTAGCGCTGAGTGTCAGCGGGGCCAGACCTACTGCTGAGAGAGCGAGGGTGCCGTCACTTGGGGTATGGGGGGGTCTAGGGGACGGCCTGTCCTTCCTCGGTGATGTTGCTTGATGCTGTTAGGGTTCAGGTTAATGTCTGAAAGCTGCCGGATCCCAATGAAGGTGAGGGATTTGCGCTGCAAAGCTTTTCTAGGTGGTGATTTTTTTTCCCCCCTGTGTTGGTGGGGGAAGCGATGGTGTGTAGATCTGTCCCGACCTGTTCCCGCTGGTGTCCCTTGTAAAGGTGAAGGGAGGAGAGGCCTGTCCAGGCGTTCAGAGAAATACCATTAGCGGTGCCTGGATCTGCACTGGGAGCTTTACTTAGGACATAGGATTATAACATTTTATTGCATTTATTCTCACAGATTTATTTTTTGGTCGTTGTTTTTGCTCTCGTCTATGTTCTAGCCATACCAGAAACTTTGTAGATTTTGTTTTTAGGAAGGCAAACCCTTAGAAAACACAATATTATTTCTCCCTTGTGGAGAACTGTGAGAGTCGTGGTGATTTCTTTCTGCCCCAAGCATTTGATGTTCAGCACAAAGGTGGCAAGCGGGAGAAGGTGTTGCTTTGGGAATATGCTGCGGTACTGTGGTGGTGACAGCGGTGCAATGCAGAAAAATGCAGCTAATAATTTAGAGCAATCTCTTTTACCAGTTGTCCTTGCTTAGTAGTGCTGGACTTGGTTCCATAACTAAAACTCGTGATTGGAGTTCTGTGGAGCTAAACTCAAAACTGAGACACATTAAATTTATAAGCTCATAATCAAAAATGTCACTGTTATCTCTCATCTCTCAACTTTTTTTTTTTTTTTTTTTTTAACGAATGAGGAAACTTCACTGTTACTGAAACAATTACTTGTTTTAGATTTCCAGAAACACCCTGGGTGCAGCGTTTGTTGCTACAAGAAACCTCCATGCCTCCAAAACATGCTTTCAGAAAACTGGTGAGTCTGAGGAAGGTCTTCATATAACAGTGTGGTTTAAGAACTTGCTCTGTCAGACAAAAGGGAATTTGAATATGATGTGTGTATCAGTCAACAGAATGCTTGAGGACATTTATGTACTGACACTATTTAACTGAACTTTTGCACAGTCACATACAGCAGCCTTCATTTTAATAGCTATTTGGATTATGTCCAAACTAAGGAATAGTGGTATGTTAGTTTATGCAGTTTACCCGCTTTGCGAGGATTTCATTCAGAATTATCTTATTCTGATATTCAGAACTCTTGCAGAATTATTTGGAAAAAAAAAAAAAGCCTCAAATTCTAGTTTTCTGTCTTGTTTGTAGCAGTATGAAGGAACAGATGACTCCCAGGCCTGCCAGTGTTTTGTCCTTGAGCATACTTTTTTGCTGCCAGCATTTTGGTGTTTAGAGAAAACAGTGGCCCTGCATAGCTATGTTTTTGATAGAAGTTCATATGCAATTTTTAAAGTGGCTTGAGGTTATTAAATGTATTAGGAAATAAAAATTTCACAATTTTATTTATTGTTTCCTGGCTGGGAAAATAAAGGGTTGTTGGAGGTACACTGCCAAAGAAATTTGAGGAATGTGGAAATACATTTTTACAGCTTATATTGAACGACTTCTTAAATGTATCAAGTTCCTTTAAATATATTTGGATCTTGGATTACAAATCACAGGGTGTTTTGATGCCTCCAGTTTAAGTAACCTCTGCGAGTGGAGTGAAAATGTCTGTTCTTAGCATAAGATTAATTATTTGATCTAATTTCTTTCTAGAGGGAGAGATTGTTAATAGTGTAAGACATAATGAAGGAAACTGGTAACTAAACAGTCATCAGTGTTTTAATTGAAGCTGTCTTGTAATGATGTGTTGAAGCTGCTTTTCTTAGCTGGGAATGCAGAAGCTGTTATTTATCTTATGCATCTAGCATGTTGCTTGCTAGACCTCATGGCATACCAGAGAGGGCACCTTGGCCTGTGAATTCAAGACAAGCTTACTGTATTCATATCTTGCCTTAATGTGCTAAGTCAGATGTGAAATATCTCTTTCCAGGTACTGCTGAGGTATCCTCTATTCTTGAGGAACGTATTTTGGGAGCTGACACCTCTGCTGAACTTGAGGAGACTGGCCGTGTGCTCTCAATTGGTGATGGTATTGCCCGTGTGTATGGCCTAAGAAATGTCCAAGCAGAAGAAATGGTTGAATTCTCTTCTGGACTGAAGGTAAGCTTTCACTAAAGCAGATTGTTTAGCCTAGAAATATATTTTTAAAAAAATAAAGACTTTTAAAGGAGAATGAGACTGTTCTTGGAGGTACCTGTATGAACCTCTTGCAAACTTCATTTTAACTTTAATAAGTAGCAACTAGTTAATATAATACTACAAAAAGCAAATATTCTTTGAATTCATGACACTTTGCTTTCAGTGTCTGGTTCTTGGCTAATGTTTGAATTTTATGTGTCTTCATCTAGGAAGTAGAACTAATGTGCTACTGAATTTTGTTTTCTTTGATTTCATGCTGGCTTTTTTGTTTACTGTTGAATAACAGCCTCATTCTACATTAGAATAAAAAAGCTGTCTGACTGTTCTGAGAGTACTGCAACAGCTCTTCCAATAGTCTTAATAACCTAACTTACCTTGGCCAGAGAATAAGCTAGTGTTTTTCCCTCATACAATTCCTAGGCAAGATATAAATGTATTTGAATCCTGCTTATCAGTTCTGTTCCTTTTAGAGAAATGACAATGCTAGACTGCTGCAGTATAATTATGTGGTAAGTTGATGGCTTAGGCAAGCAGGTTCTCTAGCCAATATGGAAATAGATGCACTGTTCATAAAAGCAGAACATTGACTATTGTTGCAAATAAGATTGAGGTAGATTATGTGGTATACTCTACACTGTAGAATGATCACATTGGTATTAAACTGTGACAGTTTTTGTAGATGTTGGTATGGGTTTTCTCAGGATAATGTGACCTTTGTCCTAGGGTATGTCCTTGAATTTGGAGCCCGACAATGTTGGCGTTGTTGTGTTTGGTAATGACAGACTGATCAAGGAGGGGGATGTTGTGAAGAGGACTGGTGCCATTGTAGATGTTCCAGTTGGGGAAGAGCTGCTGGGCCGTGTTGTAGATGCCCTGGGTAATCCAATTGATGGGAAGGTAAGTGTAACTAGGTGCTTACTACCTCTGCTTGTATCTATGCGATTCAAACGGCAACAGTTTCTTTCCTCTTTTTAAGGGTTCTGTTGCATCTAAGACACGTAGGAGAGTTGGCTTAAAGGCCCCTGGGATCATTCCCAGAATCTCTGTGCGTGAACCTATGCAGACTGGGATTAAGGCTGTAGACAGCTTGGTGCCAATTGGTCGTGGCCAGCGTGAACTGATAATTGGTGACAGGCAGACGGGGTAAGTTAAATGCCCAAGCCAAAAATGTACACAACTGAACACAAAACTGTGTAGAGGTTGGGAGAACTGCAGGCAGCTTAACTTATCAACCTCTGTGTTAACCAGGAAAACTTCAATTGCAATTGACACAATAATCAACCAGAAACGTTTTAATGATGGGACAGATGAGAAGAAGAAGCTGTATTGTATCTATGTTGCAATTGGCCAGAAGAGATCTACTGTTGCTCAGCTGGTGAAGAGGCTCACTGATGCAGGTACAGATTTTTGAAAATGGTTGAGCCTGGTAACTAGTGACATCTGTTCTCATTATAATGCTGAATACTGCTGTGACCTCTCCTAGCTGCAAGTATAGACAGAATTCCTTTTTTTTATTAAATGAATTAACTACTTTTGTGGACAAGAAATCTTTCTAGGTAACTGGGGGGAAAACAACCCTTTTATTTTTGCTACATTGCATTAGAAGACTATTTTGAGGTCCCAAAACTGCTGAATTTCTTCTGGAAAAGTCAGCCTATTTTTTTCCTAGCAGAGTTGAGAGGTTCCTCTTGGCAGGCCTGGTGACATGACAAGCTATGGCCTAGAAGTATTTATATGGACTTGATGTGCTTCATATGCATGTATGTGTGAATGACAGTTAAAGGTTAAGTGGAGAGACTTGACTGCCAAAACATAAGGGATTAAATGATAGCATCTTTTCAGGAACAGTTGACCAAGGCTGCATATGTAACAGCTTGCTAGAGATCAGGTACCTTACCTCTTGTCTGCTGGTCAAGCATAGTCATAACTAGCAGGAAAAAAAACCCACATTTTTAGGACAGTAATTTGTTTGGGGCTGTGAAACAAATGATAGCATTGCCTTGAAGCAGCCAGGAAACCATGGACTTTCAGGCTGAATTACTTCTAGAACAAAAGTGTGTCTTGGTTAAAGTTTAAACTTAATTTTAAATGAGAAAGAAGCCTGCAAGTGTTAGGTGGCTGTGAACTTGCTCTTGGAACTTCTTGAGTTAGTTGAGCTAACAGACATGTTAATCTAGTAGTGGACTTTCCTGTAACAATGTAGCGATGCTGCCTGGGCTTGCTTTAGCAACTTATTACTTCACATGTTTGTTGTATTTGCTGATTACAGGCATGGTGAGGTAATATACTCAGTGGTGTGTTTCTCCAATTCTTTCCAGATGCTATGAAGTACACTATTGTGGTGTCTGCCACAGCATCTGATGCAGCACCCCTTCAGTATCTGGCTCCCTATTCCGGCTGCTCCATGGGTGAATACTTCAGAGACAATGGAAAACACGCGTTAATCATCTATGATGACTTGTCCAAGCAGGTCAGGAAACATTGTTTATAGGCCTCATAGTCTAACATGGTGTTTGTAGCTGTAAGATCATCTCAAGTTTAGAAATCCAAAATGTTAAATGAGCTGAGGTCTGAAAGCTTTCTTTATACCATGTAGGCTGTTGCCTATCGTCAGATGTCTCTGCTGCTGCGCCGCCCCCCTGGCCGTGAGGCCTACCCAGGTGATGTGTTCTACCTGCACTCTCGCCTGCTGGAGAGAGCAGCCAAAATGAACGACTCCTTTGGGGGCGGCTCTCTGACCGCCTTGCCTGTCATCGAGACTCAGGCTGGGGATGTGTCTGCTTACATTCCAACCAATGTCATCTCCATCACTGATGGACAGGTAGGACTTCTTCACATCCCAGTGTACATCTGTGTTATTTACTGTCAGGTCTCTGAGGAGGCTTCCAAGCTTCTGACCAAGATAATAAACCAGTTCTCTCTTACAGATTTTCTTGGAGACTGAGTTGTTCTACAAAGGTATCCGTCCAGCCATCAACGTTGGTCTGTCTGTGTCCCGTGTGGGTTCTGCTGCTCAGACCAGGGCTATGAAGCAGGTAAGCATGAAACTGCTGCTTCTCTTGCTAGAGATGAGTAGTGTATAGGACTTCCAACCCATTTCGCTCTAAAGAGCTGTGAATAGAGAGGGAATAAAGCTTTGGATTCCTTAGTGTTATGAAACTATAAAAGAACAAACTTTGGGGATCTCTTTGTTTCTATTACTTGTTGAGTAAGGTGGAGGAGAAAAGAAAATAGTATCTGCATAAAGATGTAGGATTATGTTTTTCAGTATGGTGAGCTGGGTACTGATCTAACTAGAAATAGAGAATGCTCTCTTAACCCTGTGCTTTTAGTCCATATATGGAATTAGAGGTTTAATATCAATGGTCACTGTTTTAGGGAGGCATGCTTATATTAAAAGGTGGGATATTTAGAAATGCAAATAATCATCTGTCAGAATCTTGGGATTCACTTTTCTGGTATGGAAAGCAAAGCTGACTTGTGACAACTGTCATCTGAAGATAACCTGCAAACTCTGAGATATGTTTAAAAGGTGATCAAACTCAGTCTGATCTGTATCTTGTGTTGTAGGTGGCAGGTACTATGAAGCTGGAATTGGCTCAATATCGTGAAGTAGCTGCCTTTGCCCAGTTTGGCTCTGATCTGGATGCTGCTACACAACAGCTGCTGAACCGTGGCGTACGTCTGACAGAGCTTCTCAAACAAGGACAGTATGGTGAGTGTCTTGAACTTAAAAAGTCTGCATTTCACATTAGTCTCTTGTGCTAACAAGATTGGTCTTTGTGGCAGAATTTACCATGTCCATTCTGTGCACATGGTAAATGCAGACTTGCTTGAACTATGTTGTATATGTGCAGTTGATCTTCAAAGAAAGGATTGCGTAGTACTGATGTGTCCTGATGTGAGAGTTACTGATGGCATGAGTGCTCTCTTTTCTGCAGTTCCCATGGCTATCGAGGAACAGGTTGCAGTCATCTATGCTGGTGTAAAAGGTCACTTGGACAAGCTGGAGCCCAGCAAAATTACTAAATTTGAGAGTGCTTTCCTAGCTCATGTACTGAGCCAGCACCAGCCCCTCCTCTCCACAATCAGGTATGATGATTTATCCTGCTTCATTCCAAGGGTATTGATTTAATGGCTGGAGTGCAGATAATGGTCACTGAACTGTTAATTTAGTATATCCCAGAACATCAGGCCTTAAGCTGCCTGTACCAGAACTGGAAATTAAATCAGCCTTCCAGCTGTCCAGAGCTCAGCTTCATGACTTTGGTTCTTAGGAAATCCAGTTGATGCTTAAAATGGAGAAAGGGTGTTATGTTAGTAGTACAAATTCATGCATCAAACAGAAATGTTTTAATTCATCTACTAATTTTGTTAGAAATGGGAAGGTTTGCTGTGAAGCCTTTGTCTTAGGGATTGACCATCTATCTATTTCTGTGTCAGAAGTTTAACTAAACTCTTTCAACAGGACTGAAGGGAAGATCTCTGACCAGACAGAAGCTAAGTTGAAGGAAATAGTTACAAGTTTCCTGGCTACTTTTGAGGCATAAACTTAAAACTCTTCAAACAGACCAGGCTCTTGTGATCCAGTGCTCCAGTTCCATCAAAGATTTAAAAGTATGTGCAACTTGAGTGTACAGATCTCAATGAGAATAAAAGTTCATATGTAAAAAGGCTTGTATATTCTGATTGCCTTCTGGCTAGCTGCTTTCACCTTTAAAACTGTGGAGGACTCCCAGTGACATGTGCTTGGTTAAAGGAACTCTGAAAAATTGGAGGCATCTTAACTCCCCTTACATGAATGAGGAGGTCTAGCAGTTAGTTTCTGGAGCTATGACCACAGTTCCCATTGTGACAGAGCTGAGGGTTGCTCTTGCAGTTTTCATGCTTTTTGCCAGGCAGCTGATCTCTGAGAAAGGCATTCAGCTGGGGAAACAGTTTATGTTGTCTTGTCATGGGTGGTAACTAGTTGAACCTCACAGGAATTTCTAACAGCCTGATATACTGTTACAGAGTATTTCTTAGAATTGCTGGCTAACCTATCCTGGGGCCTGGCTTTTGGAAGATGGGTTCTCTCAGAACTGAGGTCCTTGTGTCTTGGGACAACTGTACTTGATTCTAATTCTGTCAGTAAACTGTCAGCAACTGTTAGTGGGTGGGAGGGAGGTTATATACCAGAACACTGTTTTCATTTCCTAACTTCTGCATGCCGTGTGAGGCATGAGATCCCAGTGTTAGACCTAGCTGGGATGTAGGAAAGTTAAAAGTTGCTCTACTTTGTGTGGTGTATTCAACTTCACCTGGTACACTGGAGCTTGGTCCTTAATCCTTGGTGAGCTTTTGTACTGCACTTACCTGTGATCAGGACTGCTCTTGAGGCTATTCACTCTGTTCCCAGTTAATTTCCTTCACAGAAGCATCTTGCCTCCCAGTTCAAACCTGCTGTGTTACAAGCAGCTAGAAGCATTCTCACACAGTTACAGGCTAACAAGCTGCTCTGTTGTACTGGGTCTGACTGAGGTAAAGTTCACAGCCCTCACAGTGCTGTGCTTTGCATTAGTAGCTGGAAGGGTGTTGATAACAGACTAGTGTTTTGGCTACTGCTCACCAGCATTGTGCCTCTGACATTCCTTCCCCCCATGAAAGGGATGGGAGTGGACAAGATCCTGGGAGGGGACACAACCAGGCCAGCCGACCCAAATTAGCGAGAGGGATATTGCATACTGATGCCTTTTGGGACTACCTAAAAACAGAGGCCAGACAAAATTAAGGGAATAAAAAGCAGTTCTATTTCTTGAAGGCCTTCAGGTACATTTTGGGCAGATGAAGCCCACCCAGGGGCTACACCCAAAAAAATGGATGACAGGTCACAGGTTTTCATACTTTTATAAGTTTAGTTCATTTGCATATTGGGGGTTAATCTTTCAATTGCAGCTTCCAGTAATGAAGTCATTTACCCCAAAAATTTCCTCTCCCCTCAACTCACTTTTATGTTCCTCAGGGCCTGAGACAGTAAGGTGTCTTTGATTCCCAAGCCTAGAGAGGATCTGTTTTGTCTGACCAAAATGGGAAAACAGCAGCTAACACTCTATATGGAGTTTAGAGTTATACACTAGAGAATTGCAGGATTACAAATATATGAAAAATAGAAACGCTAAAATCCTAAGGCATCAATACCATATGACGTCAGCTCAGATATATAAAGCTAAGGGAGAGAAGAGGAAAGAGGGGCATTTGTGAGTCTTCAAAGTTTGCCTTCCAGAGGAACCATTACCTGTGCTGAAGCCCTGCTTCCCAGAAAGTGTCTGAACATTGCTGCTGAGGGGAAGTAGACACTAACTTTTCTTTCCTTTAGCTTATGTGTGCATAGACTCTTGCTTATTTCTTTCCTTTCATTGTAATAAAACTGCCTTATCTCACACAGTGGTTCTTCTCCATCTTATTCTCTTCCTGTCCCATTAAGAAAGGGAGTGATAGAGCAGCTTAGTAGGCACCTGGCCAAGGTCAACTCACTACATCTGTTAAGGGCCTGAGTGTTTGGAGTGTGAGCTCTGCCAGTACAGGAAACAAAAGAATACTTTTTTAGCCTGGGAGTGTCAGCTATCTTTCTGGGGAGAGCTGGCATGTTAGAGTGGGGAGGCCTGGGAAAGTCAGCTGTTGTAGTCCCTTTAGGCTATGATGGCATGGATTTGTAATGATGGCTTGTGCCCTCTTTGGAGTGTGGACAGGGTTAGTCTAGTTTAAATCAGCCTCAGGTTACAATTAAGCAGATTTGTTTCAGTAAGTGGAAAATGCCTTTTTTTATGTAACTGTGCTTTTTTAGCTATCTACATGTTAAAGCAGGCAGCAGGTCAGGGCAGCAGGTGTGATTCAGGCTTTCCAGCAGTGTCCTATCTCAGCTGCTTTCATCTTTAAGCACTGCTCAGAGGTTGTTTACCTGGCATCTCCTCTTGGTCAGTGGCCCATAATAAGCTATGAATAAGGGCAGGATGTGTATTGTGAAGGAGGGTTGTGTCTTATGAGAAGCAGCTGAGGGAGCTGGGGATGTTTAGCCTGGAAAAAAGGAGGCTCAGGGGGCACCTTTTTGTGCTCTACAACCACCTGAAAGGAGGTTTGTAGCAAGGTGGGAGTTGGTTCCCTTCCCCTAAGTAACAAGTGCCAGGGCAAGAGGAAATGGCCTCCAGGTGCACCAGGGAAGGTTTAGATTGGATATTAGAGAAACTTCTTCACTGAAAGGGTGGTCAGGTATTGGAACAGGCTGCCCAGGGAAGTGGTGGAGTCACCATCCCTGCAGGGATTTAAAAGATGTATAGATGTGGCACTTGAGGACATGGTTTAGTGGTGGGCTTGGCAGTGCTGGGTTAATGGTTGGACTCAATGATCTTTGAGGTCTTTTCCAACCTAAACAATTCTGCAGTTCTATGAAACCTTTCCAAAATACTCTGGCAACCCTGTGCCAAGCCAGCTGGTGAAAGCACTGTAGGTTGTATGGGGATGGCCATGCAGCTGCTGGCTGTGTTGCTCACCCTCTGCTCCATATTTCCGTTGGGAAACTGTGCTGGTTAATTGAGTTCAGCTATCACTAGTGGGTTTCTCCCATGGCATGCCAATGCTGGTACCTTGTGTTCCCCCTGATCTCATCAATCTGCAGCAGTGTACCTTGTTCCTCCAACCCATGGAGACCCAGGAGTGCACAGTGAAGGCCCACAGGGCAAGTGGGGTGAATGTAACCATGTGTAAGTGGGGACACTGTGCCCCAGAGTGGAACCTGCTGGGCAAGCTGGTGGCGGAGTGCAGTGGCAGGATGCAGGAGGCATGGTTCAGGGCCCACTTCTGGGTGAGTGGGTGTACAATGGGATGGGGGGAGATGGGGGTCACCCCTCTCTGGTCAGTAGAGAGGCCTACAATCTATTGCTGCCTACAGTTGTGGTCCTGGGGTGCCATTGCTGAACTCTCTCAGCATCCTGTGATGGTGAAACGCTGGCACAAGGCTGTGCAGAGAGGTGGTGGATGTTCCATTCCTGGAAACATTCAAGATTGGGTTGGGCAGGGCTCTGAGCAAGCTGATCTAGTTGAAGATGTCCCTGCTCATTGCAGGGGAGTTGGACTGGATGGTGTTTAAAGGTCTTTTCCAACTCAAATCCTTCTATGATTCTATGATGCCCTGGTAGGCACTAACCCTCCAAACGTCCTGAGAGCCGTGGCTTTGCAACTTGCCCTGTGCAGCCAAAATACATCCTGGCCAGTGGCTACTGCTGTGCTGGAGAAAGTCAGTGCCAGGCTGAACGTTTAATATTTATTGACGACTGGTGAACTACTTGAAGATAGCATGGCCAAAAAGGGTCTTTTGATGTTGTTACAAACTGGTTAAAGCACAGAACAAGGAAAATTAAGTCTCTGTGAATAAAATGGATTGAACCCAGAAAGGTTTGAAATATACCCCTGAAAGGAATGAGGGACTTGTCTTTACAAACAAATTTTGGGTCTGCTGGTAGATAAAACTAGCACTGAGAGATAAAAGAAACAATGGGAAGGATTCCACTGACTGATGAATGGAATGAGAGATTTGTCTTTACAAAATAAACTGTAGGTCTGCTGATAACTAAAATTGGATACTGAGAAATGAAACAATGGGAAGAAACATAAATTCCATAAGGAATTCCACTGAGTGACATAAGGAAAAGACCAATGGGGGGAGATATACATTAGAAGGGGTTAGGTATTAGGCGTTTTGGGAAGTCTGTACCTCTCAAGTACCTCAGCCAATGGGGAAAGAGAGAGGGAAATGCGGCCGGGAAAATAGGATACAAAGGAGGCTGCGTCCTCCAATAATTTGAGAGATCCCAGGGGAATGTCCCATGGCCTCTCCCTTTATTCGAATAAAGCAAAAGGGACTCCTCTGTCTCCTTTTTTGACATAAACCTCTGGTGTTTGTGGATTAATTTTCCTGACAATTTGGGGGCTCTTGTTCGGGATATTTCCACCGTCTGGGGGAGGCAGGCAGCGAGTGGAGCTGAAGGTATCCCTCAACCAGTTTCGGTGATCAGCTCCCCTTGGTAGTGACTGGCACTGGGCAACAGATGGAGTTCCCAAGACTGTCCAGGAGACAGACGAATGGTGGACCAGGGGGTCCGTGAAGAGTCCACAGGGAAGGACCACTGAAAATCTCACTGGTGAGTAAAATGGAATCTTAGGAGAGTAAACCTGAGAGGGCACCCATGGAGGGTAGCACAGATAAAACAAGGCACACATAGAGGGTTGCAAAGGAAAGCCGGGAAAGGGCGCCAGCAAAAGAGATGATGATCCCAAAATATCTCCGAAGAATTCCGTGGAAGAATGTGGAGTTGGTTTACACATTCTTCCAGAGGTAATTAAGGACATAGATGCCCAAGGGAGGGCAATAAGGGAAAGTCAAGAAGGGGTCTCGACAGTCCATGCCCGGGAGGAGACAATAAGGGAAGTCGAGAAGAAGTCTTCACAACAGGGGATGGATGGATAGTGTTGGTGTGTTGGAACAGAATTAGTTGAAGGGGAGTGTGGAAAGATATGGTTGAGGCAAGCAGTGGCAGGACCGGGTGCGGAGGTGCGGGACTGGGAGCACGGGCTGGAGGCCTGTGGGGGCTGTGGGGCTACTGGGACTCAGCGCCGGGCAGTGCCTCATCCCACCACCCCCGGGCAGGGGCGGCAGTGGCCGCTGGCCCCCATGAGGCTGCGGGCCACCCCGGCCACCTGTGATGCTGACCGTGCCTGCTTGGAGCGCCGGGGGGAGGAGGAGCCACTTGGACACCGCGGGAGGACAGAGACCAACTCTGGTATACGGTGTGTGATAAAGAGCAAGAAGAAGAAGGAATGAATATCCAGGAAATGCAGATTG
>VWZS01006274.1:3013-36308 GCA_013397075.1 Rhabdornis inornatus | reverse complement strand
GATTTCTGGGATCCAGCACCCAGCCCCTCTGTCTGCCCTGGGTGGTCACTCCCTGATCACACAAACACCCGAGCAGAAGCCACTCTGTGCTTTTCCTTGGGCACAAAGGTGGCACCAGGGGGGATTTGCAGCACTGATGGACACGTGGAGAAGGGGCTGGAGGTGTCACCAAGGTCCCCCAGCAGAAATGAATTCATCTCCTGGCGCTTCCTCGTGTCTGATTCCCCCGAGACCCAGCGGGGGCTCAGCCAGGAGAGCTGAGACCTTGGGGGGAAATTCATCAAATCCCACTAAAGCTTTTGTCATTGCAGGCTGCAATTGCAGCCCAGCAGAGGTGCAGGGTGGCTGCTGAAGGACAGTGGCTCCATCAGTGCCGATGAGCCGTGCAGCGTTCAGTCTTTGTGGATTTTCCCCACGTGCTGCAGATGAGGCTGGATTTATCAGGGACCTTTGCTGCCCTGAACCTCCTTCAATGGCTCCATCCATCCAGGAGAAATGAGGCAGCTGCAGCCTGCCCTGACTCCGAGGAGGGGGTGAAGAGAGAGGGGGCCTGTCTTTCTTCTGGAAAAATAATGACATAAAATTGCCAAATTCCTGGCAGGGATTTACACACTGAATACCCCAGGGTGGTGGAAGAGACCTCACTGACCACTCCAGCTGCACTTCAGGTGCCCTCACCTGGGTACTCAGGTGTCCTCACCTGGGTAAGAGATGCAATCACAGGGTGGTTTGGGTGGGAGAGGACCTTAAATCCCACCCAGTGCCACCCCTGCCATGGCAGGGACACCTGCCACTGTCACAGGGTGCTCCAAGCCCCAAAATCCAACCTGGCCTTGGGCACTTCCAGGGATCCAGGGGCAGCCACAGCTGCTCTGGGCACCCTGTGCCAGGGCCTCCCCACCCTCACTGGGAGGAATTTTTTCCCAAAATCCCATCTAAATCTCCCCTCCTCCAGATTAAAGCTATTCCCCTTTGTCCCATCACTCCAGGCCCTTGCCCAAAGTCCCTCTCCAGCTCTTTTGGAGCTCTCTTGGTGTTTGAAAAAAGTCCCTTCCAACCCCTGGCACCTTCTAATCTCACTATTTCAGGTTTTGCCTTTTTTTCCCTAACCGCCCCCCCCTCCCCATCTCAGGATTTTTTGCTCAGCCAACCCAGCCTTGGACACTCCCAGAGGCAACACTGAGTCCCTTCTTGGTCTGGTTCACATTTTCAGGGTGGTCACAGTTTTCTTCTTGGGATTTCTTGTGAGCAGCTCCTCAAACCCTTCCCATGTTCCAAAGCCTGTGAGGGAAGAAAAGCAGGACGGGCCTGCTGAAGCCTAATGAACATTTAATTACAAATTGGCTCATCTGAGAGCCAGGATGAAACCGAGGAAGATGTCCTGATATCACCTGTGTGATGCCAGGATGGAGCATTCACACTTCATTTTACCCCTAAACTTCTCATTTTAAACCCGACCAATTTTCATCCCCGTCCTGGGACTGGCTCCACAATCCAGCCTAGAGAAGCTTCCCAAGTCCCTCTTAAATCAGACATTTATCATGGTTCATCTGCAGCAGTTATTTTAGAGAGACACCCCAGGGAAGGATTCAATTGACTGTTTAGAGATGCTTCAAATGCAGCCACCAGGCACCCAGAGCTCCCTGTGCTGTCAGGGGAGGAAATGGGTGCAGGTTCGTGTCATCCTAAAGTGGGCTTTGAAAGAGCTTAAATGAATCTTGAATGAACTCCATTCCCAAATGTAATTTAAAGATGCAGAAAAGATAGCAGAGGCATCGCTTCCTCCAGGAAAAGTTGGCCTGATAGATTCCTCTCCTTGTTAAATGTTTGAATCAGGGTCTTGGCTGGAAATTGCTTAAAAATCTTTCATCGCTGAGTCTTAGAAAGTCTCTGGCTGTTATATTAAATATTCCCCCACTCACATTCATTGCTGTGAGTCAAGGATCTCTCCAACCTTTCCCGTGCTTTGCCTCCTTTCATTTTCCATCCAAATCCTGGTTTTAGCTGCTCTAATAGGAGGGGTTTTACTGTGGATGCTGGTGAGAGTCAGGGAAAACAGCAGTTGGAGTTTTCCCAAGCTACTCAAAGGAAAACAAGGGAAAGAATTAATAACAAAGTTTAGCACCTGGTGTTGTGGACAGGAGTAGTATGTGAAGAATGTGATGTTTTGGTAAAATCATGTTTACAAGAGATGTTGCCTTCCTTAGACCAATGAACTTATTCTATCTTTGGTTCAGCAAACCAGTCTATAAAAATGTGTCTACTCCTGCCATAAATTGCTTCTTCTGCTTTCTAGATAAAGCCTGTCTTGCTGTATATTTTCGCCTCTCCCCAGCCTTACAGCGACAGTTTTACCTTTTTATTTGTTTTCATTTTCAGGTTTGAGGGGACCACGGAGGGCAGGGCCATCGCAGGGCGCAGGATTGTGGCCAGGTGGGTCTGGGATATCCCCAGGGACGAGGCTCCACAGCCTCTCTGGGCTCTGCTCAGGGCTGGGCTCCTCTCCCGGCTGAGCATCCCCGGCTCCCTCAGCCTTTCCTGGGCAGGGATCTCTCCCCCATTTGTCACCTGTTGGAGCAGATCTCTGGTTAGGGTAGAAATGAGCCAAGACACAAACCCTCACTCAACAACATCAAAAGGGTCCCAGTTTATCCTTCTTTACATCCATCCTGACTCTGACTACAGCAAACTCCTCCTGTAGGGTTCCACTGCAGATTCTGCTGGTTATTTCCTGCTGGGAATAACTGTGACTGTTATAACTGTGACTGTGTTATATCTGTGACTATGTTATAATTGTGACTATGTTATAACTGTGACTATGTTATAACTGTGACTGTGTTATATCTGTGACTATGTTATAATTGTGACTATGTTATAACTGTGACTGTGTTATAACTGTGACTGTGTTATAATTGTGACTATGTTATAACTGTGACTGTGTTATAACTGTGACTGTGTTATAATTGTGACTATGTTATAACTGTGACTGTGTTATAACTGTGACTGTGTTATAATTGTGACTATGTTATAACTGTGACTGTGTTATAACTGTGACTGTGTTATAATTGTGACTATGTTATAACTGTGACTGTGTTATAACTGTGACTGTGTTATAATTGTGACTATGTTATAACTGTGACTGTGTTATAACTGTGACTGTGTTATAATTGTGACTATGTTATAACTGTGACTGTGTTATAACTGTGACTGTGTTATAATTGTGACTATGTTATAACTGTGACTGTGTTATAACTGTGACTGTGTTATAATTGTGACTATGTTATAACTGTGACTGTGTTATAACTGTGACTGTGTTATAATTGTGACTATGTTATAACTGTGACTGTGTTATAACTGTGACTGTGTTATAATTGTGACTATGTTATAACTGTGACTGTGTTATAACTGTGACTGTGTTATAATTGTGACTATGTTATAACTGTGACTGTGTTATAACTGTGACTGTGTTATAATTGTGACTATGTTATAACTGTGACTGTGTTATAATTGTGACTGTGTTATAACTGTGACTATGTTATAACTGTGACTATGTTATAACTGTGACTGTGTTATAACTGTGACTGTGTTATATCTGTGACTGGGTTATAATTGTGACTATGTTATAACTGTGACTGTGTTATAACTGTGACTGTGTTATAGCTGTGACTGGGTTATAACTGTGACTATGTTATAGCTGTGACTGTGTTATAACTGTGACTGTGTTATAACTGTGACTATGTTATAATTGTGACTGTGTTATAACTGTGACTATGTTATAACTGTGACTATGTTATAACTGTGACTATGTTATATCTGTGACTATAACTATGTTGTAACTGTGACTATGTTATAACTGTGACTATGACTGCAAATATTGGTTTGCAGACTCTGAACACAAACTTTCACCCAGCTCAGCTATGGCTGCAGCCTCTGATTCCAGACCTAGACTGACCCCACAGCACAACTTTTACAGCAGCAGCTCTCTTCCTTGTTTTGTTCTTCTCTGGATAGTTCCTCCTTCCTCAGGGCTCCTCAAGCTCCTTTTTCACCAGGCTTTTTGCCTCCAACATTCTCTTGACCACGCCTTTTATTACACTTATCTTTATTAGTCACATTAAGGGCAAGGCTGTTCCTCTTTGGTAATTAGTAACTGTGACTTCTCAGGGCCAAGGTCTCCTGTAATCTCTTCTCCTACACCTACAGTCACCCTCTGGCAGCTCCTGGCGCTGCTGAGCTGAGGATCCCAGAGCTGGGCACAGCACTGCAGAGGTGCCTCCCAGGGCTGGGCAGAGGGGCAGCATCACTCCCTGCCCTGCTGGGAATGCTCATCCTCACCCACCCCAGGACCCCACTGTCCCCTGGCCCTCAGGTGTGGGCAGCAGTGCAGGGGCTTTGCACCCCCTAATTAGTGCTTTGTCAATCAGTCTCATCTGTCTTCTTCTCAGAGCCAGGATTAACAGAAACACGGTTGAAACAGTTTTTCTCATGTTTGGGCTTGGTTGTTTATTGTATCATATCAGAAAGTACAGAGAATTCAACAGCACTTCCAGCTCCTTGCTAGAAGTAGGGGAAATAGCCCCAGAGGCAACTGCTACAAGGTATTTTAAGGCTAAACAGTCCGATAGAGAATTAACACCTATATTATTTATACTTTTGACCCAGTAACTAAATTTCCATGACCCTTAGAGTGACACTGACTGACCGACCAGAAACTATTGCCTGAAACCATGGAGAAGGAAAAAGAAGAAGAAAGATGAACAAAGAAAGAGACACCACCCAAAATCCACGATGTTGTCCCATACATATTTCTATACTATAAAAACCCCAAATTTAAAACCCATCACCCCGTGAAAGCACACACTTGTAATTCACTACACACTCATGATTTGAACTTCATCACTCAAATTCAGAAGCTTTCTCCAGGGCCTCCAGTCAAAAGCAGTGTTCTCCAGGGGGTCTGTGCCTGAAAGCACAGAAAGCTCAAAAACTCCAGATTTCTGGGCTCCAGCACTCAGGGACAGCTTGGTGACAGCTTGGTGACACCCCTCAGATCCTCCCCCAGGTCACCCCCAGCCTGTGCTGGTGCCTGGGATTGTTCCTCCTGTCTCCTGTCCCATCTCCAGGGATTTTGTCCAGTGGCACTTTCACATTTGGTGCTTCCAGCCCTTGCTGTGTCTGGGGCAGAGTTTTACATTTGCACACCATGAGCTCCCAGAGACAACTCCTGCTGTTTATTTACTTTATTTATGACACCTGCAAGCAGCTGGGCCCTTCCTGCTCAAACTCCAAAATGGCTTTTTGTGTTTTTTTCTTCTCCTCCAGGAGGAATCCCTGGGAGCATTGATCCACACTGAAAAATGATGGGAGGAATCAGATCCTGACATCCGTGACATCCCTGAGCCCCTCCAGTGTCCCAGCAGCTGGGGAGGAGCTGCCACCCCCCAAATCCGGGCAGGGCTCCTCCCAAAACACAACTTGGTGCCTTTAAAACCTAAAAATGGGAGCTGAGGAATGTGGAAGGGTTTGGAGGAGAGACAGGAGGTACCAGCCCTTGGAGGAGCTGGTTGCCATGGAGATGGGCTCGTTTAACCCAATCAGGGTCAGGCAACCCTTTGTGTTTGAGCTAATTTAATTAAAGACCTGGAGGATGAGTGAAATAAATCGGCCCAGATGTCACCTTGGGGTGGTGTCCCCAAGGCAGGGCAGGATTTCTGGTGCCAGGTTTAGGGGAGAATCTTGGGATGGAGCCATCCCAAAACCCACAGGCAGCCCCTGGAGAGGAAGGAATCGGTGAGGAAGGCCCAGAAAAAAAGAAAAGGAGACCCAAGGGGAGGAGGAGATGTCCCAGTGCCTCTCATTCCTCAGGCTCTCCTGGGGTGTGGGAGCTTCCAGCCTGGATGCTCCTCTGGGTGGGTTCCTTGTTCCTGGAGCCACTGGGAACGTGGCTTTATCTCCCCCCTGAATTTGAAATGTGGATAAAGCAAAGCTGGCAAGGTAATTATTCCTCGCTGTCAAACATTGCTCTGGGTTTGCTGGCTGCAGACAGCCCGAGAGTGATGAATCCCTTTGTGTTTGCAGCAGTCTTGGATTGGCTCCAGGAAAAGGTGCAAACAGGCAGGGAAGTTTTGCATTAACCTGCCCTGCTCACAGATTTCACTGTTCCAGCACCTGAGCCCGAGGAAGGAGCTCACCTGGGGCCAGGGGCTCACCTGGGGCCAGGGAAGAACGAGGGCCAAGGGTGACACCAGCCCAGGGCCAGAAATCAGAGAAAAATGTAAATCCCTGGCACAGGGAGCTGCTGGCACCTCTCAGGAGGCATCACCAGGCACCCAGAACTGCTGTGCCCTCCTGAGAGGCTGGTCCTGCAGGGAAAGCCCGGGACAGCTTTCCCTGTTTCACTGGGGGTTGCTGGGAGCCTGTCCCGATGGATCAGCTCCTCCTGGCACAGTCTGCAGATGTGGAACCCCCATCCCTTCCCCCGGATCTTCCTCTCCCAAATCCAGGTGTGGAACCCCCATCCAGGCATTATTGCTGCCATTCCCTCCCCTGCATCTTCCTCTCCCAAATCCAGGTGTGCAATGCCCATTCCAGGGATTATTTCTGCCATCCCTTCCTCTGGATCTTCCTCTCCCAAATCCCAGTGTGTAATTCCCATCCTGGGGTTATTTCTGCCATTCCCCCCCTGGATCATCCTCTCCCTTCTCCAGGTGAGCTCCCCAAACTATGCTTGGTCCTTCCATTCCCTCCCCTGGGTCTTCCTCCCCCAAATCCAGGTGTGCAATGCCCATTCCAGGGATTATTTCTGCCATTCCCTCCCCTGGATTTTCCTCTCCCAAATACAGGTGTGCAATGCCCATTCCAGGGATTATTTCTGCCATTCCCTCCCCTGCATCTTCCTCTCCCAAATCCAGGTGTGCAATGTGCATTCCAGGGATTATTTCTGCTGTTCCCTCCCATGGATCATCCTCTCCCAAATCCAGATGTGTGATCCCCATCCAGTGTTTACATTTCTGCCATTCCCTCCCCTGGATCTTCCTCTCCCAAATCCAGGCGAGCTCCCCAATTCAGGGTTAATTCTGTCCCACCTCTCCCTCCTGTTGCACCTCCACCCCCGCAGATCTGTCCCTGCCCTGGTCCCTCCAGTCCCACACAAACCTGGTGAGCTGAGCTTGGCAGGGCAGGGCTGGAGACCCCCCTGCCCACAGCTGGAACAGCTGGAGCTGTCCTTGCTCCTGGGAGCTGCTCCAGGCACAAACTGTTCCTGGTGCCACCGTGGGATCGTGGCTGGAGCAGCTCCTTGGTGGAAATTTGTGTCCCTCTGTCCCTCTGCTAATGGCCAAACGTGGCCATACATCATAAATAAAGTCAATAAACAGCAGGGTTTGCCTCTGGGTGCACGTGAGGACAAAGGGAGGTGCCAACACCCCCAGGAACCGAGCTCTGGACCTTTGGACCTTCTCTGACAGGCAGCAGCTCCCTGGGGCAGTGGCCAAGGCCAGTGCGGGCCCCTCCTCCCCCCACCCTGACCCAGCCCTGGCCATCCTCATGTTTTTTTCGGCAGGAAAATCCCCTTTCCATCCCATTCCTCGAGCACAGGCTCTGCTCAGTTGCTTAGCCCAGGCTCAGGACCCCTTTCTGAGGCACGAAAAGCCCTTTTTGGCTTTTTTTTTCCTTTTTTTTTTTTTCTGTTTAAACAATAAATAAATCTCTTTTCTTTTGCTGAGTCTTGTCCAAATTCATTCACTGGCCCTCTGCCTCTCTCCTGAATGACTCCATGGGAGTCCTTGAGTCTCAGCATTATTATATTTTATTTATACAGCACAATAAACGTACGTGGCACTTTCCAACATACATCAACCAGCAAGGTCCATTTTCTGATGAGTGCACAATTTGATTCAGAAAAACACTGTTTATAAAATGCAACAGTCCCCTGGCACGGAGAGGCTGGACTGTGCTGGTGTGGGGGCTCTTCCTCAGCCCCCAAAATTGAACCAAGCAGAAGAAATCCCCACCTGGAGAGGAGAAATTTCATTTGGAACAGCCCCTGGAGCTGGTCAGGTCCATGTACTGCCTGTTGCAGGTTTGGGGAGCTGCAGGAGCGGTGGATCTTTATCCTCTGGGAAAAAGGATTTAAAAAGGGGAAGAAGGGATTGTGCAGAATCGATTGTGGCCAGAGGAGAGAGAGAAGCTGCAGGCACCGAGGGCAGGGAGGAAGGAGAGGCAGAGGGGCTCTGGAGAGCAGGGGGAGAGTGAGGAGTCAAAAATCAGGAACAAAGTTAATCTGGGCATGAGGGAGGGGTGGGGGAAAGGTGTTTTTAGGGCTTGGGTTTACTTCTCATTACCTGACTCTGATCTCACTGGTAATAAATTCAATTAACTCAATTAATTTCCCAACTCGAGCCAGTTTTGCCCGTGGTGGGAATTGCTGAGTGAGCCCTCCCTGCCTTGGTCTTGGTGTATTTCCTCCTCTGCCCAGGTGAGGGGAGAAGTGATGGAGCAGCTTTGGGGGGCAGCTGGAACCCTTGGGACAACGATCCTCACAACGGAATCGGCTCCTTTTGGAAACACTCCAAGAATATCTACTGATAAAGGAAAATATAAAGAACCAGTTGTCAGCATCTCCCAAGTTTTCCCAAACTGCCTCCTCCAGGCGCAGCCAGACTGATCCAAGCAAATAACGGTGAGTAAACGGCAGGCTCAGATAAACAAACACAAAATTCAGTGCCTGCAGGAGTTTGTGCTTCCCACAGGGGCATGGAAAGAGCTTCATCCAAAGCCTTTTCATCCTTCAGCTGGGAAATCTCTCCCCAGGGCTCTGGGGAGGTTAAAACCGACCTGACCTCACAGGGCTCCAGTGAGCCAGGAGCCACCAGGGATGTGCTAGGAGTCAGTGGTGGCATTGTGTCCTCCTGGATGTCCCCAGGGCCAGGAATCAGTGGTGGCATTCCCAGGGTTGTGTCCTGGCTGTCCCCAGGGCCAGGAATCAGTGGTGGCATTGTGTCCTCCTGGCTGTCCCCAGGGCCAGCAGTCAGTGGTGGCATTCCCAGGTTGTGTCCTGGATGTCCCCAGGGCCAGGAATGAGTGGTGGTGTTCCTGGGGTTGTGATCTGGCTGTCCCCAGGGTTGTGTCCTCCTGGCTGTCTCCAAGGCCAGCAATGAGTGGTGGCATTCCCAGGTTGTGTCCTGGCTGTTTCCAAGGCCAGGAATCATTGGTGACGTTCCCGGGGTTGTGTCCTCCTCCCAGGGGTGCCCTCACATCCACCCATGGATTCCTTCTGTCCCCCTTGTGCCCTCAGAGCTGCCCCACAGGTACAGGGGCCACCAGTGGCCACCCCCCACACTCCCAGCTGGTCCCAGTCAGACCAGTTCCCTCCCAGTTCAGCCCCAGGGTCCTTCCAGCCCTTGGAGGGTGGAGCAGGCACAGGAGCAGCTCCAGCTGCTGCCCCTGGGGAGGGACCCTGGGCTGGTGTCCCTTCCCGGGCTCGTGTCCCCTCCTGTGCTCGTGTCCCCTCCTGGGCTGTGCCCAATGCCCTTGGGGGGCTCAGAGTGGTCACTTGCCCTTGGGCAGGCAAAGGGGCAGTGCCAGGTCCGGCCCCTTGCCCCTGGCCAGCACAGCCTGCAGGAGCTGCACCTGCACCAGGTGATTCCCCAGTTCCCCTTTTCCCATCAAGGTCCCACAGCCGTGCCCTGCCAGGGCTCACCTGAACCCAGGGTTTGGGATCAGGGCTCTGGAGCTGCAGGTGAAAATAAAATCAATGCATCAGGACCCCAACCCCAGCTCTGAGATCCTGGGAGCAGCAGGAATTCGGGTCTGGACCCTTCAGGAAGGGATTGGTGACTCCAGAGGGGCTGCAGAGCTCTTTTCCAGCCCCCTGGAATTGCTGGAGTGGCTCCAGAGGGGCTGCAGGACTCTTTTCCAGCCCCCTGGAATTGCTGGAGTGACTCCAGAGGGGCTGCAGGGCTCTTTTCCAGCCCCCTGGAATTGCTGGGGTGACTCCAGAGGGGCTGCAGAGCTCTTTTCCAGCCCCCTGGAATTGCTGGAGTGACTCCAGAGGTGCCCAGGATCACCCAGGGGGACCCAGCTCTGTCACATCATTTCGGGCAGGGCCACTGAGGAGCAGACAGAGCCAAAAGAGCCCAGATGGGCTCGCAGGGATCCCTCCCCAGGGGCTCCCAATGATCCCAATTCCTGCTGCATCCAGGCAGGAACCAGCAGCTGTCCCTGGCAGTTGGTGACACAGGGTGACAGCTGATGGCTGTGACCACCCCAACCTTCATCTGGGCTCCTGGACTGGTGCCACCACACAGGAGGAGCAGTGCTGGGGGCTGAGAGCAGAGCCAGGTCCTGGTGTCACCGTGTTTTGGTTTAATTTGAATTTAAAAAAAAATGTCTTGGTTTAATTTGAATTTTCTGGCCAATGCACTAAATAATGTTACAGTAACATTAATAGTTTTGATTTGCTTNCTAATTTAAATATATTTATTTTCTATTGTGAGATAGAAACAGGAGTAAAAGAGCAAGGCAGGCATTAAACCTAAAAGGGTATAAAAAAACTTTATTAACTACGTAAAGAAAGAGAAAGAAAAAGCAAATTCAGAATAAGATCTTCAGACCACTCCTTCCTTCCTCCTCCCAGCCTTTAAAACAACAAAACAAACATACAAAAAACTACTTCAGCCACTTCCCAGCTTAAATAGTTTAGTTAGACTCTAAATCTATCCTCCCCACGTAAAACCAACACACACCGCCGGGTCCCGGAAAACAAACATACAACCGGTGTCCCCGCCGGGTCCCGGTGTCCCCGCCGTGCTGGTGGCTCGGTGCCATCTGTGGTGCTGTGACCTCACGGTAAGGATTTGAACACACTCTGCCAAATTTGTGACAGGAATGTGACCCCAGGGGCTGCTGCCACTGACGAGGGCCAGGGAGGCAGGGCTGGAGCTGTGTGAGGATCCAGATGGACTGGGAGGGATCTCTGGAGCAGGAGGGATCTTTTGGGATGGGACAGGGGTGGGGACAGGGACAGGGATGGGACAGGAACAGCTATTGCCTGGAAAGGCTGAGCTGGAACAGAGACAGAGCAAAAGGAATAAAATCGGGATTTATTGAAAGGATTCACTTTGGGCAGAGACTGGGAGGGATCTTTGGAGCAGGAGGGGTCTTTTGGGATGGGACAGGGATGGGGACAGGGACAGGGATGGGACAGGAACAGCTATTGCCTGGAAAGGCTGAGCTGGAACAGAGACAGAGCAAAAGGAATAAAATCGGGATTTATTGAAAGGATTCACTTTGGGCAGTGCAAGAGCCCGGCTGGGGCTACACAAATCAAATCCCAGCTGGATCCTGGTCATGGCTCAGCCTCGGTGTTGGGAGAATTCCCTGGATGAGCCTCTCCCAGTGCTGGCTTTGAGCTGAGGGAGGGTGGCAGCTCCAGAAATTCACCCTCAGCAATCTCTGGTTTGGTTTTTGTGTGGCTGAGGGGTCCCTCCAGGGCTGTGTCCAGCTCTGGGACACTCAGGGCTAGACCTGGACTTTGCCAATCTCAAATGGGCTCAAGCAGCTCTGGCAGAGACACATCCCAAAACCTCAGCCCACCCCACACATCCACTCCTGGCCTGGCTGAGCAGGAAAGCAGATGGACAAGGAAGCTCTGTGCTCCACGGGAGCAGGGTCAGGGACAGGAGAAGGATGCAGGGATGCTGCTCCCACTGTAGGGAGAAATTTGGTGTGGCCAAAGCTCGAGTGGAGATGGAGGTGGCTGGAAAAGTGGGGCACAATAAAAAGAGCATTTTCAAATCTGTGTCCAGCTCTGGGATAGTCATGGCAAGACCTGGAGGAGCTGGAGCATGTCCAGAGCTGGGGAAGGGGCTGGAGAATTCCTGAGGGAGCTGGGAAGGGGCTCAGACTGGAGAAAAGGGGGGTCGGGGGGATCTGCACAACTCTCTGACAGGAGGGGACAGCCGGGAGGGATTTGGGATCTGGGAACAGGGACAGGAGGAGAGGGAATGGCCTCAGGCTGGGCCATGGAGGTTTCAATGTGGAATTCGGAAAAATTTCTTCATGGAAAGAGTTGTCAGGCATTGGAACAGAGCGCCCAGGGCAGTGGTAGAGTCACCATCCCCAGGGGTATCAAACATTGTGTGGATGTGGCACTTGGGGACAGGAATTTCTCCATGGAAAGGGTGGTCAGGGATTGGAACTGCCCAGGGAGGTTTGGAGTGCCCGTGCCTGGAGGTGGCACTGAGTGCTCTGGGCTGGGGACAAGGTGGGGATGGGGCACAGCTGGCACTGGATGCTCTGGGAGAGCTTTTCCAACCTCAATAATTCCATGATTCTGTTCTGTGATCTCCACTTCCCCTGCTGACTCCTCACTGGAGCAGGAGAAAATATTTCATCGTTGCTGTTATGAGGAAACATCTTCCTGCTGCTTTTAAAATTCCGAGCAGGAATATCAGTTCCAATGCCTGCCTTTGCTCTGCTGAGGCTTCCATGTGGGAGTGAGGCCGTGCCAGCGCTGCCATTGCCTTCATTCCTGGCAGAAACAAATAAATCCATAATCCCCTTTAATTCCTGCAGACAAAGAACTGCTGTGAGCTGTCCCTGGCCAGGGGCTTCCCAAAAGGACAATGGCAAGTGGCTGCAGGCACAGTTTGGGCTCCTAGGGCAGAAATTGGGAATTTCCCCGTGGATTTTTTTTGTCCTTTAAGCCCTGGGTTTAAATGCTATCAATGTCAGGATGTTCCAGAGGGAAGTCAGAGCAGGAAGAGGGATCCCAGTGAGGCACAGGGATCATCCAGCCCAGCTCCTGGCCCTGCCCAGACACCCCAACAACCCCCCTGTGCATCCCTGGGAGTGATGTCCAAACTCTCCTGGAGCTCTGGCAGCACTGGGGCCACGCTTATATTGTGAAAAACAAGGTTTACTTTTTGGGTGGATTTTAAAAAGGTTTAATAAAAGACAATAAGAGATAAATAATAAAGCAAAAGCTTATAATGACGGGTGCTTGATATTTAGCCAAGAGCACACGAGGAGAGGAGAGGAGAGGAGAGGAGAGGAGAGGAGAGGAGAGAAGAGAAGAGAAGAGAAGAGAAGAGAAGAGAAGAGAAGAGAAGAGAAGAGAAGAGAAGAGAAGAGAAGAGAAGAGAAGAGAAGAGAAGAGAAGAGAAGAGAAGAGAAGAGAAGCTTTGAGGAAAACTTTCAGCACCTTCCAGTACCTAAAGGGGCTCCAAGGGAGATGCAGAGGGATGAATGAATGAAGGGGGAATGGATTCAAACCGGGTGGGTCCAGGTTGGATACTGGGAAGGAATTCCTGCCTGTGGGGGTGGGGAGGCCCTGGCACAGGGTGCCCCATCCATCCCTGGCAGTGCCCAAGGCCAGCTTGGAGCACCCTGCCCTGTGCAGGGTGTCCCTGCCCAGGGATTTCTCACTGCTGGATCAGCGAAGTCTCCTGGATTTCAATTCCCTCCCTTTGGCTGCCCAGGTTGGGCAGCAGCCCCCAGCCCCAGGCAGGAGAAGGAGCAGAGTCCCACCCTGAGGGGGTTTAACATCAGCTTTGCTGGCTTTTTATCCACCCAGAGGTTTTTTACCANAGAGAAGAGAAGAGAAGAGAAGAGAAGAGAAGAGAAGAGAAGAGAAGAGAAGAGAAGAGAAGAGAAGAGAAGAGAAGAGAAGAGAAGCTTTGAGGAAAACTTTCAGCACCTTCCAGTACCTAAAGGGGCTCCAAGGGAGATGCAGAGGGATGAATGAATGAAGGGGGAATGGATTCAAACCGGGTGGGTCCAGGTTGGATACTGGGAAGGAATTCCTGCCTGTGGGGGTGGGGAGGCCCTGGCACAGGGTGCCCCATCCATCCCTGGCAGTGCCCAAGGCCAGCTTGGAGCACCCTGCCCTGTGCAGGGTGTCCCTGCCCAGGGATTTCTCACTGCTGGATCAGCGAAGTCTCCTGGATTTCAATTCCCTCCCTTTGGCTGCCCAGGTTGGGCAGCAGCCCCCAGCCCCAGGCAGGAGAAGGAGCAGAGTCCCACCCTGAGGGGGTTTAACATCAGCTTTGCTGGCTTTTTATCCACCCAGAGGTTTTTTACCACACACCAGCTGGAGCAGCTCCCCCTGTAAGGTTTTTGCAGCCAGGCTGCAGCTCCCTGATGTGCCTGTAATGAGCCCCATGGATGTATAATTTAGGATCTGTTTAATCTCACTGCCTCTGGAATAAAAAATTCAACGTTTCGGTTCATCTGGGCCTTTTTTTTTTGTTTTTAAATACCCTCAGTTTAGTTGTTTTCCAGGCTGCCCAGAGAATCCCACGTGGCTGAGCCACACTGGGGTGAGGATGGGGAATAACTGATGGTCCAGGGCTCACAACCTTTGCTGGGTGCCCCTGTGAGTCCTTTTTTCCCTGCTCCAAGTCCTTTCTCCGTGTGGTTTGTTTGCCTCCAGCCCGTGATGGATGGGGCACAGACTTAATGAGGTCGTGTTTTCCCACCAGCTCCATTTGGAGCCGTTTAATGCTCAGCTCGGAGCAGGAGATTGAGTTAAAGGCTGGTTAAGAGTCCATGATGCAGACGAGGATTCTGCCCAATTTTCACTCTTTTCCATATTTGTTAATGAGCAGCTCCAGGGGGAAGGTGAAGCCCAGAGCTGGTTTTTTGGGGATGAGGATGATTGGATGCCCCTGGATGAGGCTGGGATGCTCTGACATCCACACAAGGGGAAAAACCTCCCCAGGGCAGGGTTAGTGCTGTGAAATCCCACCTGGAGCAGGGACACTGTGGGGGCACTGAGGGTGAGAGGAGCAGCAGTGGAGGGAGATCCTTCCCTGAATGGGAAGAGCTGGGCTCGGATCTGAGAGGGAAAACCCTCTTTGTTCTCCAGCTGGATGCAATTCCCAGACTGGATGAGGATTTTGGGAGCTGAGCTGGTGATTGCACACACAGGGACCTTGCAGCCCTCCTGAACCCAGTCTGGAATTTTCTGCTGTAACCCCAAGGGATTTTCTGTGGCTCCCCTGGGAAAGCACCAAGGAAAATCAAAAACCATCCCCTGCAGGTCCAGGGGCACGGCCTGGGTCTGGGCTGGGCCCTTCCCTGGCTCACCTGGGGTGTGGGATGTGGGACCTGGGATCTGGGGTGTGGGCTGTAGGATATGGGATGTGAGATGTGGGATCTGGGATGTGGGATTTGGGCTCTGCTATCTGGACTCTGGGATGTGGGATGTGAGACTGGGGATCAGGGTTGTGGGATCTGGAATGTGGGACCTGGGATCTGGGGTCTGGCCTCTGGATCTCGGATGTGGGGTCTGGGACCTGGGATTTGGGATATGGGCGCTGGGATGTGGGATCTGGGATGTGGGACCTGGGATCTGAGATCTGGGATGTGGGGTCTGGGATTTGGCATCTGGGGTCTGAGGTCTGGGATCTGAGATATGGGGTGTGAGACTGGGGATCAGGGATGTGGGATTTGGGATTTAGGACCTGGGATGTGGGATTTGGGGTCTGGGCTCTGGGATGTGGGATGTGAGACATGGGCTCTCGGATCTGGGGTTTGGCCTCTGGGTCTCAGATGTGGGGTCTTGGACCTGGGCTCTGGGATATGGGATGTGGGCTCTGGGATCCGGGCTCTGGTGAGGGATTTCCACCTGGTGGCTCCTCCCCAGTCCCACATCTGCTGCTCCCTCTCCATCCCCATCCCCATTCCCATTATTCCCATTCCCATTATTCCCATCCCCATCCCCATTCCCACCCCCATTCCCATTGTTCCCATTATTCCCATTCCCATTCCCTCTCCATCCCCATCCCCATTATTCCCATTCCTGTTATTCCCATTATTCCTGTTATTCCCATTCCCCCTGTCCCTCCTGCCTGGCTCTCTCCTTGTCCCAGCACCCCATGCCGGAGCTCCCTGGAGAGCAGCCAGAGCCTCTCCCGGTTCCTCTCTCCATCATCACTCCTTTGTTATCCCTCACCCTGGACATTTTCCCTCTCCTCCCTCCCCTCCAGGCCTGGCTGTCTCTGGACAGAAGGAATGACATCCTTGTCCCTGACAGGTGACAATAAAAGGCTCTAAAACCCAGGGAGAATCGATCTGAGCTCCAGCAGCAGCAGCTGGATGCTGACAGGAGAGGGGATGGGAGCAGTGTGTCCCTGCTGTGACCGGGGACACGGATGGGATGGGACAGGGACAGGGATGGGACAGGGACAGGGATGGGACAGGGACAGCTATTGCCTGGAAAGGCTGAGCTGGAGCAGAGACAGAGCGAAAGGAATAAAATCGGGATTTATTGAAAGGATTCACTTTGGGCAGTGCAAGAGCCCAGCTGGGGCTACACCCAAATCAAATCCAAGATGGATCCTGGTCACGAGTTTTTACACTTTTATAAGTTTTGGTTCATCTGCATCTTGGGGTCAATTGTCCAACCACAGCCCCAGGCTATGAAGTCTCAGCCCCCTGGCTTGCCCCCTTTCCCTCTCCGTTGTTTCTGATTTTTGGGTACCAGTTGTCCTTGATTCTCCAGCTGGGAAGGAATTGTTCTGTCACTACCCTGTGAGTGGAACTCACTAACACCTAATATGAAGTTGCAGAGTTACACACTAAGCAGCAGAGATTCTGAAAAATATGAAAGCTAAAACCCAAGGCATCACAGGGACAGTGACAAAGGCTCGCAGTGATGGAGCCCCGCCCTGCAGAGCCCTCCCTCCCCTTTCCTGCCTTCAGGGCTGCTTTTGGGCTGCCAGGGTTGGATAATGTGGCAAAGTCCTTCATTCCTGAGGGGCTCAGAGGGGTTCCCATGGAGCGGGGTGGGATGAGCACCCCTGGAAGCCACCACAGCCTCACCTTGTGCCTCCCTCTCCCATCCCATCCCATCCCATCCCATCCCATCCCATCCCATCCCATCCCATCCCATCCCATCCCATCCCGGGTGCTCTGCCTTCCCCTGGGCAGGTCTGCAGGGAGCTGCTGGCACCTCCAGCCCCTCACCTGAGACAGGTGAGACCCTGAGGGCTCCGGGGACAGCCCAAGGGAGCTGAGCTCCTCCAGGTTCAGATCTCTCTGCACAGCAGCCAAGCAACCCCGGGCTTGTTCTGAAACCCAGCTGGGACTGGGATCCAGGCTGAGTTCTGGGCTGATTCCAGGGAATCTGTGTCTGGAGCCGAGAGCAGGCCTGGGGAGCAGGGCAGCACCTGCTCGAGGGGAGGATGGGGCAGCACAGGAGACTCATCCCTGTAAAAACCCCATTCCTGATCCCAAAGGAGATCCCAGCAGGAAGAAACACCACTGACTCCTGGAGGCCTGGAGCCCTGCTCAGGGCTGCCCCAGCCCCACTTGCAGCCAGGATCCTGCAGCCAGGCAGGGCATGGGGAGGCTGGAGGATTCCAGGGATGCTCCTGGGGCAGGATCCCTCCTCGGGAAGGGACCCCTGGGGAGCTGAGGAAGTGTTTGCCTTGGAGCTGCACCAGTGCCAACCAGAATGGGTCTTTGCAGGGCTTTAAAACTTGGGATATGGGATGAGGAAGAAATGGCTGGGAAACCTGGAGAGAGGTGGGATGTGACAGCAGAGCTCCTGCAAGGCTGGGCTGCTCTCCTGGCAGGGGCAGAGCCTGTCCAGGATCCAGGGATCCAGGGATCCAGGGAGAAGCTTTCCCCAGCATAGCTCCAGCAGGGAGGAGCTGGAACTGCTCTGCTGCTCTGGTGGGGGCAGAGGGATTTGTTTCCATCGCTCCTGGAAATCCTCACTCCCAACACCGGCTGCCCCGTGTCCAAAATCCCCTTTCCAGTAGGAACATCCAGGATCTTGGCACCTCATTCCCAGCCAGGGAGAAGCAAAAGCTCGCTGAGCACTCAGGGGATGGAGCAAACATAGGGAACCTGTAGCTGTGTGAGGAACATTCCTGGGATTCTCCCTCCCCGCCAGGTGTCCCTGTCCTGTTTGCGCTCCTTCTCCTGCCCCAAGAACAGCCCCAAACACCCCAAGCACCTTCACTGTTCCACCTCCCATCACTGATGAGCCAGAGCCGCTCATTTCCACCCCGAAATTCCTGCGAGGAGTTTCCTGAACAGCTCGGTTTGCAATTCAATGTGAGAACACTTCATTATCACCACTGATGGAGCATCAGATGCTCCTAATTTGTGGGAATAACTCCAGAAAGAAGCATCCTCCTCGTTGAGGAAGCGAATCTGCTGGTCCAGCTCTTTGAGCAGGAGAAAGAGGAACACGCCAGGATATCTGAGAGTACAGAATTTCACACTGCCTGTAATAACTTCCTTTAATCCCTTCCCTGTTTTCTAAGCTCGGGAGCTTTGGGGGTGTCAGGGTGTAACCGAGATCCCTGCCCTGTGTCTCAGGGAATTCCTAAGGCCAGGATGGAATCTTGCAGGTTTAATGGTCCTTGCTGCATTTCTCCTCCGTGAATGTGCCCAGCTGCTTTTGGCCTCCTCTCAGCCTGGCACAGCCTCACTGTCCTCAGCTGACCCCCCTGCCAAGGCAGCTCTTTCCTCCTGGTTTTTTATAAAACCAGGAAAACTTGGGAAGCCGAAGCTCCATCTCTTCTCAGGCATCCCAGATTTTGGGGCTGGATCCTGGGAAAAGGGATGAGGGGTGGGAGGCAGCGCCTGGGTGAGGGAAGGGGAAGAAACGCTGCTGGTTTAACTCCAGGGAAATGCGGAGTGGCGGTGGGACACTCACCTTGTCCCCAGAGCTGGCACAGTGTCCTGTGTCCCACGGTGCCATCCATCCCTGCTCCGGACCCCTCCGGCTTCCCTGCGCATCCCTGGAATGTCACTGCTGAGATTCCCCAGGGAATGATCCCGATCCCGGGAGCTCCAGGGTTTGGACACCGCTCCCAGGGATGGGATTGAGCAGGGCTGGATGATTCCAGCTCGGGATATTCTGCAATTCTGCGATGTCTCCGCTGATTTCATCCCAAGCTCTGCCTCGGCTCCGGAGTCGCTGCTCCTCCCTGGGAGGCTGGGCTGAGCCTGAGGACAAAGTGTCACCCAGCAGGGAGAATTCCTGCCCTTCCCAGCCCTTTCCCACCGTGTCCTCCCGTCCTGGCACCTCCCCTGTCTGGGTTTACAGCGCTGGGATGAGCAGGCAGCGAGATCAGGGCTGCTATAAATAACGCCAGCAGTCAGCGCTGCACTGGAACAGGGGAGCAGGAGATGGAAGAGCCTGGGATGAGGTGCCTGAGAGATTTTAGGGACAAAAGAGTCGCCATGGATCCCAAGGGAGAGGGAGGAAAGCAATGCACGGAGCTGGGATGTGCATCCCTGACTGAATGTGAGACGAGTTCTTGCTGCCACCAGCACTCGCAGCCACTCCCAGGGGATGCAGAGGCGTTTTCCTGGATTTTTTTAATCATTCCCGGCTGAAAATCCCCCTGCCCTGCCAGGACCCGGCAGCTCCTGACTCATCCCATGGCTGCTGGGTGGACTGGGAGGATAAAATTCCTTCCCTGGGGGATCCCTCTGGGCTGCTGTGCTGTCCCCAGCACGGAGGGATGGAGGGCTCCGTGTCCCCTGTTCTGCACTGCGGGACACAGGATGGCAGGAAGGACAAGCAGGTGGCACCAGAGCCGTGGCACAGGGTGCCCAGGGAAGATGTGGCTGCCCCTGGATCCCTGGAAGTGCCCAAGGCTCTCACCAGAGAACAGAAATCAGGTCAGGGCACACCAGATGTTGCAGCTGTTGGGTTGAATCCCAGCCCAGTGTCACCCCCGTGTCCCCATGGACACCCAGCACACACAGGGGCACCTCAGGGGGGGGACAGATCCCAGGATTCACCCCCTGCAACCCCAAAATTCTCCCCAGTGAGGGTGGGCAGGCCCTGGCACAGGGTGCCCAGAGCAGCTGTGGCTGCCCCAGGATCCCTGGCAGTGCCCAGGGCCAGGCTGGACACTGGGGCTGGGAGCAGCCTGGGACAGTGGGAGGTGTCCCTGCCCATCACTGGATGATCCTTAAGGTCCTTCCAGCCCAACCCATTCCGGGATTTTATGATTCCATGATTCATTCCCAAATTGCTCAATTTAATGTTTTTAAGCCACTTCACTTCCCCTTGGCTCAGGATCTCACTCTGTGCCTTAACTCCTTCCCAATTCCCCCTGCCTCAGAGCAATTCTCGTTTCCTGCACTCTCTTCCAGCCCAGTTTGGTGACTCCCATGGATGTGAAGACCCTTCACAAGGCTCCCATTCCCAGTTCTGCCCCTTCCCTGCCATCCCCACTCACCAGAGCCCTGCTCCCTTCTCCTGGAATCTTTTCAGGCTCTGAGAGGGGCTCATCCATCAGCAGACTTGGCAGCATTGCTGGGACTGTCAGTTCCCTGGAACAGGCAGTGTCCTCTTCCCGGAATTGGGGAGGAGCACTCGTGGCTCCAGCCATGGCCTGGGGACAGCTGAGCATCCTGGAGCCCAGGATGTGCCCAGGATGACCCACATCCCACTGGATTCCATGGAATGTTCCAGCCTGGAGCTGGAAGTGGGGCCCTGTGTTCCCACCAGCGATGTTGGACACTGTCCCAGGGACATTTGGAGCCACACACAGGACATGACGCCCCCATGCTTCTCCTGGCTCCCAGCTCCATCTGGAGGGTTCCACTGAATCCATGGATCTCCTGTCCCAGGATCTCACCTTGCTCTGTGCCACTGGTGCTGTCCCCACACCTGGCACTGTCCCCACACCTGGCACTGTCCAGCCAGGGTGTCCCCGTGCTGGGAATATGTGCTGGGAATGTCACCTGCTGTCACCCAGCCCATGTCTAGGGATGTTCTCCAGCCTCCTGAGCAGGATTCCTGCCCAGCAACACCTGGAGCTCCTGCTCTCCCCATTCCCAGTCAATGTCCCGTGTGGGATCCATACAGCCATCACACCAATCTGAGCATGGTCCCAAATCCTGGAGTTCCTGTTCTCCCCATTCCAAATACCCTGGGTAGGATCCAGCAGTGTCCCTTGTCACATCAATCTGAGCACAATCCCAAATCCTGGAGTTCCTGTTCTCCCCATTCCCAGTATCCTGGGTAGGATTCAGTAGTATCTCTTGTCACATCAATCTGAGCATGATCCCAAATCCTGGAGCTCCTGCTCTCCTCATTCCAAGCCTGTGCCAAGTATGGGGTCCAATAGTGTCCCTTGTCAATCTGAGCACGATCCCAAATTCTGGAGCTCCTGTTCTAACCATTCCCAATATCCATGGTAGGATCCAGTAGTGCCCCTTGTCACACCAATCCCAGAATGATCCCAAATCCTGAACTTCTGTTCTTCCCATTCCCGGTATCCAGCAGTGTCCATTGTCACACCAATCTGAGCATGATCCCAAATCCTGGAGTTCCTGTTCTTCCCATTCCCAGTATCCAGCAATGTCTCTTGTCACACCAATCCCAGCATGATCCCAAATCCTGGAGCTCCTGCTGATGGCAAACCAAGGACTCCCTGCCCTCAGTTTCCCAGACTGGAATTTCCCCCAGCAGGCCCTGGATCAGCCCAAACAGCCACGCAAGGATTAACATCCCATGGAATGATTATCCCAAGAACATCAGGAATTATCCCAGGATCTGACCCCAAACCTGAGCAGCATCCACAGGGAGGGATCAGGGGATGGCACATCCCTGGCTTGGTGCTGATCCCGAGGATTTCAGGCCTGGGATGGGAATCCAGGAGCAATGGCAGAGCTGAGGGAAGGCTGAGGAGAGGAGGAACCCTGGCTCTAAATCCAACAGAGAAGCAAAACCATGGAGAGAGAGGCCCTGGTTAATCCAGGGCACATACTGGCACAGGGATAAATAAATATAAATTTGCCAGGAGCACAGGCTGGAAATTAATAGGATTTTAACCACCAGAGAAGCTGGTTCTGAAAACCTCAGGTCAGGCAAGAAACCCTCCCAGTTTCAGGATGGATTTGCACCGTTCCTGGTTCATGGGAGGACAAGGACAGGAGTGGACGAGGCTTTAATGGCCAGAAATCCGTGTGTACAAACATTAAAATCAGAGCAAACAGGAGGAGCTCGAATTCCTCACACAAAGCAAAATTCTGATTTAATTGGCATAACAGGCTCGTTGGGATAACTTCTGTCTGGAATATTAATGTCTCACTGGATATTGTGTGGGAAGGGCAGGCAAGGAGAAAAAGGAGGATCTCAAGAGCAGAGGTGCACACTGAGCAGGAGACTGAGGGGGGAGGAGACATTTAATGAGAATTAAAGAGGAAAAAATGGGTGTTGCTACAGCGGAGGCACCAGCAATGGGGCTGGGAAGAGCTGTTTGAATAATTTAATTTAAAAAAGCAGGATATGGTAAAAGAGGTAAAACAGACAAAACCCCAAAGGTGAAAAACACAAAACCCCAAAGGTAAAACACAAAAACCCCGAAAGTAAAACAGACAAAAACCCCAAAGGTAAAACAGACAAAACCTCAAAGCTGAAATTCCCTGGGTTTGAGGTCAGAATCCTTGGGATGGAAGAGCACAGGGAGTTAAGGATGGAGCCAGACACCACCTGAGGGAACCAGGGCTGTATTTTATTTTATATTTTATTTTATATTTTATATTATTTTATTTCATTCCCTCAGCAGGGCTCCCCATCCCACAGGGGCCACTTTTCCCCAGGAATGCTCCCTGAAGGTGCCAGGGCAGGGATTCCCACCCTGTGAATTCCTGGCACGAGGTGCAGACAGCCCCAGCTAAGTTCAGCTGCTCTAAAACAAGAACCAAACCCATCTGTGCTAAAAAAAAATCCTCTTGGGATCCTCTTTTAGCTCCAAGTGGGAAAAAAAATCAACGTGGCCAAGGGCCTTGAAGGGGAATTTTTCCCTATTCCAGTCCTCCCTGCCCACCCCCTCACCCCATTTTCCTGATTAATTTTGCTCTGATGATTAAAGAAAAAAAAAAAAAAAGAGAATTTAAAAAACGTTTCGAATTTTAAAAACGTTTCCTCCATTTTTTTGGTCAAGTCTTTGCGCTCCTTCCTCATTTCTCTGGTCAAGAACATCCAAAGGATTTCCAAATTTACACTTTTCCCTTGGCATTAAACCTTCAGCCCAGCTCAAAGAATTCCCTGTGCCTTCCATAGCTCAGTTTTCTAAACCTCTAGAACATCATTTTTTGCACCCAGACGTTCATTTTCCCCTCTGGAACTGCATTATTTTTGCACCCAGAACTGCATTTCCCCCTCTAGAACTGCAGTTTTTGCACCCAGAATTACATTTTTTTTCCCCTCTAGAACTTCATTTTTTGCACTAAGAATTAAATTTTTTTGCCTCTAGAACTGCAGTTATTGCACCCAGGTTGGGCTTGGAGCAGCCTGGGATTTTGGAAGGTGTCCCTGCCATGGCAGGGGTGGCACTGGGTGAACTTTAAGGTTGATTCCACCCCATCCCATTCCGAGGTCCTGGAATTGTGTGGAATGTCAGGAAGGTCAGGAGTTCTTCCTTTCAGCTCCTTCCCTCCTTGGACATCTGTACTGGTTTGAAAGCAAAACCGGTGAGAGACTCCAAGTCAGAAATACAATTTAATAGGAAAAAAAAAATACATGCAATAGTACGAAAGAAAACCACTGACAGAGTCAGAATAGAACCTGACACCCTGCTAGTTAGGGTGCTGGGAGCAGTGCAGATGAAGTGATCTTGTTGAAGTTGTGATCCTGTAGAAAGGTCTGGTAGCTCCTGTCCTCTGGAATCCAGTGGAAAAAGGCTGCTCTCATGTTCCAAATCTCAGTTTTTATCTAGGTAGGAAATGCTTGGCTCCTCCCCCTGGCTGGAGCATCTCCCAATGGGACGATGGAATTTTATCAGTCATGCACTGGGACTCCATGGCCCATGAACAGGAGATATCTCCAGGAGGAAGGATTGGTTTGGAAAAGATAAAGAACACTGTCCCAGCTGGTTTTAACACCCGGCCCATGAACAGGAGATATCTCCCACAGAGATCAGGGTCACTGCCCCAGCTGGTTTAACAGATGGTGACAGAATCCAGACTTTTGGGCACATCTTTACATTGTAACCCGGGACAACATCCTGCAGGTCCTGCCCGCCTGGAGCCTCCGTCTGCTCCTCAGAACAAACCCGAGCTGTGCAGGGAAATCAGAGCAGGAGTTTTGTTTGCCAGAGGCAAAGCTGAATTTCTCTCATTTCTGCTTTCATTTCTATTCCCCAGGAGCTCAGTTCTTGTCTTAACCCTCTCAGAGTGAGCTCCTTATCAATTATCTCTGCTTCCAAACCCTGCAGGGAAGTGTCACATCCTGCTGTCCCCACACAGGAGGGTGGCCAGTGGGACCTCGAGGTCTCTCCTCCGCCCAACCCCTGGCAGAGCAGAGCTGTTCCATTCCTCAGGGAATTTCCCCACCCCACCCCCTCTTTGTCCTGCTCCTCAAATCCCCAAATCTGGAGAACTTTTCCCTTGTGCTCCACCAGAGGTTCTGCTCTTCCCAAGTGTTACCATTCCTGGTTGTATTCCAGGAATTTGGCTTCTTCCTTATGAAAACCCAGTGAAATTCCCTTTGTCCTTTCCACAGCCTCTCCTCGTGTGCTGTTCCTGGGCCATCGCTGCGGCCTCATCTGATCCCCGTTTTCCCAGGTGAGGACTGGGCCATGGTGTGTGAAATAATTAAGCCCTGGGGTTAATTACTGGGGTTAATGATGGTTAATGGAGGGGGTTTGCTCGTGGTTTCCCAATCCCTGGTATCCCTATGGGAGCTGGAAGGATTGGGAATTTCCTCTTGGTTTATTGATTTATTTCCTGGGAGAAGTGTCATTAATTTGTCCCTGTGTCCTGTAGGGCTGCCAGGTTGGCTCTTGCCATATTCCTGTATCCCAGTTCCGGTTTGTGGATCCCCCTCCTGGACTGGGGAGCCCAGCAGGGGACAGATGTGGCCTCAGGGACGAGGGACAGGGGGTCCCAAGAGGGACCTGCTGGAGCTGGACCCCACACTGGTGACTGCAGCTCCCAGTTTTCCATGGAATTCCCTGCCCTTGGGGGCTGGCAGATGTTGCTGAAATCCAGGTGTTGCACTCAAGGCCCTCAGGTGTCGTTTCCTCACACATGGAGATCAAACAAGCTGGAAAATCCCTCCTGGGGGAAGCCCAGGCTGTCCTGGAGCAGAAGAGGGACAGGAGGAGCCCTCAGGGCCCCAAAGGCAGAGCCTGGCACAGCAGCAATTCCCTCCTGCTCACTCCTGGATCCATTTTCACGGGTCTTGCTGACATAAAACACGTTTTCTCTCCCAGGTGGGGTTTGGGATTTGCCCGGGAGCCTCCTGCAGCTCCGCGTCACCGCCAGGGGTCACAGCCCTGGAGCTGAGCTCAGGGAACAGCTCCTGACCTGGGGCCACGGTTAAACCCAGCCCAAACAGCTCCCAAACCCCCACACTGTGCAATCAACACCATCCCCCGGCCTTTCCCAATCAAACCAGCAGGAATATCAGTGGGAAACCAATGGAATCCAGGGCTCCCAGTCGGGAATGTTCAGCCTGGACAAGTGAAGGTTTTGGAGTGACCTAATTTTGGCTTCCCAGTTATGAGGCAGACGATTTCCAAAGGTTTGGAGTGCCAGGACGAGGAGAGGCAGGGGGACAGATGTGCTGGGCAGCGTCACCGCTGCTCCAGGTGGCATCCAGGGATGTCCCCATCATCCCTCCCTTGTCCATGGGGGTCACACAGCTCAGCAGGGCTGGTTCAGTGTGGATTTCTTTCTCCTGGCAGGTTTTCCCAGCCTGGAAACCGAGCATGGAATGGTTCCACAGCACGGAATAGCAGCTGGGAAGTGTTAAAGTGTCCCAGGAGGAGGAGAAGCAGCTTTGATTCATTTCTGCGTATTAAAAGTTTCTAATTACACTGAGCCTTATCTCGGGGCTGGAGCAGATCCAGGGCTCTGCCTTTGTCCTTGGTGTGCTCAGCAGCTCCGGGTTTTGGACAGGGCAGGACTTAAGGGAACAAAAGCCATTTCCAGGTGGAGGAGGAACATTCCAGAGCTCAGCTGGAGCACCAGGAGCTCCAGGGATGGGTGGGAGTGACAGCCCAGCCTGAGGGACAGACCTGACACAGCCACGAGTGGGGAAATTCCAGAGAATTCCAGAGGTGACCTCCTGAGGTCTTTCCCCAGGGAACCCCGTTTCCCCAGGTGAGGACTGGGCCATGGTGTGTGAAATAATTAAGCCCTGGGGTTAATTATTGGGGTTAATGATGGTTAATGGAGGGGGTTGGCTCGTGGTCTCCCAATCTCTGGTATCCGTATGGGAGCTGGAAGGATTGGGAATTTCCTCTTGGTTTATCCATTTATTTCCTGGGAGAAGTAGCTTTAATTTGTCCCCGTGTCCTGTAGGGCTGCCAGGTTGGCTCTTGCCATATTCCTGTATCCCAATAATTCAATATTCCAGTGTTCCTGTATCCCAATATTTAAATAATCCCATGTTCCTGTATCCCAATATTTCAATATTCCAGTATTCCTGTATCCCAGTATTCCCAGGATGTGGGATCAGGGCAGGGAATGAAGGATCCAACACTCAGGAATGTCCCAGGATTGTGGGATCAGGGCAGGGAATGAAGGATCCAACACCCAGGAATGTTCAGGATTGTGGGATCAGGGCAGGGAATGAAGGATCCAACACTCAGGAATGTCCCAGGATTGTGGGATCAGGGCAGGGAATGAAGGATCCAATACCCAGAAATGCCCGAGGCTGAGCCAAGGAGAGGCCGCTCCTCTCCCGGGATCCCGCACTTCTGGAAGGTGATAACGAGGTGTAAAATCTGATTTCCAGAGCAAATTCCCGGCAAGAACGCGGCGAGCAGCGGAGATCCCGACGGAGAAACGCTGGGAGCTGCGGGGCTGGAGCTGGGAATTATCTCAGGCTGGAAAAGCTTTGCTGGCAGCGAGAGCTGCTCCTGCCCTGCCACAGAGACATTTCCCCTTTTCCACGGACGGAGAAGCAGCGCTAAACCATCGGGATTTTGCGGCGGGAGGAGCTCCCAGCGCCTGTCCCCACCCCGAGCTGCTGGGGACAGCGACTCCACATCAAAGAGCAGCAAAATCCCAGAAGCGAGCGCTGCTCCCGGAGCGATTCCTTCTCTCCGCACATTCCCGGGTTATTCCAGCCGCATCCCAGTCCTCCGGCACGGGGAAGGAGCAATTCCCACCCCGGCAGAGTCGGGAATTTTTTATTTTTTTTTAAATTTATTTTATTTTTTCCTGGCAGCTGGGAGAAGCTGCAGGTGATGCTCCGGCAGCCAGGACGGGCTCAGCAAACTCATCCAAGGATTAATCCAAGGAAAGAAAGGAGCCAATGTGGGAGTTGGAAAAGCTCCCACTCCCACACACACTCCCACACGTTCGCTGCCGACCTGGCTGGGTTCAGCCGGGGACAACATTTCAGGGAAATTCGGAGTGAGTAAATCCTTGCTGGAGCAGGACACAGATCCTGCTCAGGGGGACGAGTTTTGGACGCTCAGAGCAGCTCATCCCAAAAAAGCAGCACAGGAACCAAACGTGCCCGGCTCTCCCAAAGGATTTTATCCTTCTAGAATCATGGAATGTCCTCGCAGAATCATGGATTGTCCTTGTAGAATTGTGGAATATCCTCGTAGAATCATGGAATATCCTGAGCTGGAAGGGACCCACAAGGATTGAGTCCAACCCCTGGCATTTCACAGCCCCAAAATTCCCACCTTGTGCCTGAGAGAGAGCTCTGGCTCCCATGCCCTGCCCAGCACCCTCTGGGGGAAGAATCTTTCCCTGATATCCAACCTAAACCTCCCTGACACAGCTCCAGCCATTCCCTGGGGTCCTGTCCTGGTCACAGGGAGCTGCCCCTCCTGAAGAGGCTGTAGATCATTTTCCCAAATGAATTTATCGCCTAAAAAAGCGGTTTTAAAATCATCTTTCCAAAAGTGAGACTCCAGAGCTTTAATCATTGATAAATATTTTGGTTCCAGCCTTCCAGCTGCGTTGCTCCTATGAGAAAACAACGTTTGTCCTCAGCTTGGGGTCAGGGAAGAGCTCATGGCAAAGCCCAGGATCCCAAACACGCCCGGCTTTGCTCTGAGTGCCCCCAGGACAGGAATATTGGGAAGTTTTTGGATCAGGGATGTTGGAGATGTCCCTGTGCGCTGCCATCAGGTTCTGCTGAAAGGACTTCTACGGTTTCCTGGTGCTTTTTTCCTGGATTTCCTCTGCCTCCTCCAGCAGCCTGGGGTCCTGTCTCCCTTGGAATCCCAGAATCCTGGAACCCCAGAATCCTGGAATCCCAGAATGGTTTGTGTTGGAAGGATCATGTCATCCCATCCCCCCTCCAGGGCAAGGACACTTTCCACCATCCCAGGCTGCTCCAAGCTCCATCCTTGGACACTTCCAGGGATGGGGCAGCCCCAGCTTCCCTGGGAAATCCATTCCAGCCCCTCACCACCCTCACAGGGAAGAATTTCTTCCCCAAATCCCATTGAACCCTCCTCTCATTTCTTGCTGTGTGAGGATCACTTCCTTTTCTCATTTTAAAATCTCTCTCCTGCTGAATTTGAGCACACATCGTTCTGGTCCTGCAGGAAATCCATGGAATTCTGGGGGGGAGGGCAGCTCTGTTCACCCCCTCGTGGTGTCAGAAACCTCAGCCACATCCTCCCTGTTCCCACCTTCTCTTCCAGCTGGAATCTGGAATTTTGGCTCCTCAGGCAGCCAAAATCCCAGGAAAAGCCGGCACGGACACGGGGAATGTTCCAAGTGAAGGAGCAGATCTGACACTAAGGGTGAGACACGGGAGTCATTAATTACAGAAGAGGCAAATAATTCAAATTATTTCCAGGCTGGCAGCACAAAGGCAGCCGGGATGGGACCGGTCCGAGCCTCCCGGGCCGTCCCCCCCCGTGGCAGATGAGGATTTGCAGCCTCCTAAGCCTGGCTCAGGACTCCACACTTAAGGGGCTCGTTTCTGCTCATTTTTAAGCCCGATTTCACAGCCCAAATTCCTTCCCAAAAAAACTGCTTTGCGCTGGGATTTCACAGGAGTTATCCGTGGCCAGAGCTGAGTCCTGGGAAAATGGGAGGAAAGGAAAGGAAAGGAAAGGAAAGGAAAGGAAAGGAAAGGAAAGGAAAGGAAAGGAAAGGAAAGGAAAGGAAAGGAAAGGAAAGGAAAGGAAAGGAAAGGAAAGGAAAGGAAAGGAAAGGAAAGGAAAGGAAAGGAAAGGAAAGGAAAGGAAAGGAAAGGAAAGGAAAGGAAAGGAAAGGAAAGGAAAGGAAAGGAAAGGGGATGTGAGAAGAGAGAAGGGAAAGGGGAAGAATGAGAAAGGAGAGAGGAGGCAGAGGAAAGAGGAGAGAGAGGAGAGAGAGAAAAGAGGAGAGAGGGTTTCTCTGCCAAGAAATGCCCTCTCTGCCAACAGCCTGGCATTTATCAGCCATGGGAGAACAATTCCTGATGGCCAAGGATGAGATCAACCCACGGCCATAGGAGAGAGAACCATCCTGATCCCACCAGCTTCAGGAGAGCTGGGTCCTGCTGGCCCTGCATCCATGGCAGGAGAGGAAATCTGGGAGCACAGCAGGAGGTCCTGGGGCATTCCTGGATCCTGGAATCCACAGGATCACAGGAGGAGGTCTTGGGGCATTCCTGGATCCTGGAATCCAAAGGATCAAAGCAAGAGGTCCTGGGGCATTCCTGGATCCTGGAATCCAAAGGATCCACCCAGCTCATCCTGAGCCCAGCTCATCCTGAGCCCAGCTCTCTTGGAGCTCCCCAAGCACAGCCTCCAGTCCCAGCTTCATCCCCATCTTTTAGGAATGAAGATCTCAGACACAGGGGAGCCTCCAGAGCATCCCAAATGTTTCTCTGCACTGATGGTTCGGAGCCTCTCCCTTGCCCGACTCTGCTTCCCTCAGTCTCCAGCTGGGATTGCTCCATGTTCCACCCTGGCACTGAACTCTGGGTGCAAATCACATCATTTGGGGTCTCTTTGGGACCTCCCCTCCAAAGCAGATTTTTCAGCCTCTAAACCCCATCCCTGGCAGTGCCCAAGGCCAGGGACAGTGGAAGATGTCCCTGCCCACGGGGATGAGCTTTAAGGTCCCTCCAACCCAACCCATTCCATGATTCTGTGATTCTAAATTGTACTCGTGGCTGTTTCCTCTGCCACTCCCAAAGGGACTTTTAGGAGTGGAAGTTCCTCAGCTGGGTGCATCCATGGGGATGAACACCAAGACAATTCCTCTCCCTACTCTCATCCCAGATTTCCTTGCAGAAACTCCTCTGTCCTCAGCCACCAGCTCAAACCTGTTCTTTGTACTTCAGCACTCCAGACTTTTTTCTTCCAAACAATAATTCCCCACCCTGGAAAGGGGAGTGCAGCTTTCCTGATGGGAATTCTGCCTTTTCCCAGAGTGGAAGGAACACCCAGCCCAGCCCAGGTGACCCCACAGAGCTCAGTGGTTGCTGCCACTTCCTTTTTCACCCATTTGCTTTTTTTCTCTCTGTCAGATGCACGATTGCCTCCAGCCCAACACTGACCATTGCTAATTAGAGTCTCAATTAGAGGCCATTGCTAATTAGAGGCTCAGAATAACGTGGGAGCTGATGTGCTGGGGCAGAGCACCTGACTCACCCTTGCTGCTGTGATCCCAGGAAAAGCAATGCCCAGGAATGGTGGGGACGAGGCAGGAATGTGGGACACCTTTCCCAGCACCTTCCCAGTGCCTCCAGCCAGGAGTTTTCCATGTCCTTGCACCCCCAGCTCGTTTTTCCAGCCTCTCCCAGCGCCTGCAGCTCTCCCCACTCAGGGGTGGTTGTTAATTCCCCCTCATTCCTGACATCCCTCCCCACTTCCCAGCACTTCTCATCCTGGTGCTGCTCCTTTTCCCAACAGCCTTTGGAGCAGGACACTGATGGAAGCATTTTGGGACTCCCAGCACTGCCTTTTTCCAGGAATTGCCTCTTCCTCTGGGAATCCTGGACAGCCTTTTGCCTTTTCCCACATTTCTGAGGCATTAGGGAGCACACAAAACCCTCCCAGATCTTTTCTGGTGGATAATTCCATTGTTCTCCACCATTTCTAACTCAGCAGCCTGGTTCCTGCCTTTCCTAAGGAGTCTGGAGCACAAAACTAGCCCCGGGGATTTATCACTGCCCGTTCCATTCCCTGCATCCACAACTTTTGCTCAGATTTGAGCATCTCCCTGGATGAAGGTTAATTCCAGCCTGGAAAACTCCGTGTTTGCTTCCACAACCAACAGCAATGCAAAGAATCCCTTCCAAGGGCTCATCTTCCCTGATTGCTCCGTGGATGTTCCCAGGGCTGGCTCCAGCACGCTTTGGCTGCTTTTCCCATGGATTCCAGGAAAATCCTCTCTCTTCCCGTGCTTCCTCCCGTGGTGGCACATGCCAGGAGCTCGGTGGCACGATCCTCGTGCGGGGACACAGCAGCACCATTGTCCTGTTCCGGTCTGACCCCTCTTTCCATGGAATTTCCACTGGTTTGTTCTGGGATGTTTCATCCAAACCTCCCCCAGCTCAGGGTGCGTCAGTTCCCGGAATTCCTGTTTTCATTTAGGACCTCCCCCTCCATTTCCAAGGGTTCTTTCTTGGAGATCTGGAGTACATCTGGATTTTAATCCAGAACTTTCTCCTGTGGGCTGAGTTTAACCTTGACTGTGCAGCTGCAGTGCCCTGCAGAGCTGTGACACAGGGGACTCACAGATTAACAGTAATATTTTTTAATATGTTTTATTTTTCAATATTTAGAAAATATTTTAATATTTTACTTTTTATATTTTTTTATTATATATTTATCACTTTTCTACAGCCAGTTTTGTCACCTGGCCAAGAGACCCCTCCCAGCCTTGCAGGGCTGGGTGTGTTTTCCCTGGGGCAGGAATCACACCAGGAATCTGTGACCTGTCACAATCTCCTGGTTCCAGGGGGATATTCCAGAGATTTCTCTGGGATGTAGCAGGGCCAGGAGGAAACCTGGGGTCACCAGCTCAACCCCTCCAGTGCTGGCCTCTGGAATTTGTCACCCTTGGCCCCCAGCACCACCAGGGACATTCAGGGAATTGTTGGGGTTGGAAAAACCCTTCGAGGCTGAGCCCAACCTTTCCCTCAGCACTGCCAAATTCACTTGTCCCCAAGGGCCACGCCCCCACGTTTTTTGGACACTTCCAGGGATGGTGACTCCAGCTGGATGGTGACTTCCCCAAGCCACCGGAGTGAGCAGCACCCCCAGGACCCTGATTTGATCCTTTCTCCCTCCAAGCCCGGTTTTAGGCTGAGCTCTGCTCCCTCCCAGACCCATAAAAACAGAAATCAGGGATCATCCATCCCAATCCCTTCTCCTGCCTCCCTGCAGAGGTGCTGCTGGCGCTGGAGCCGCTCTAACCAAGCAGAAGATGTTCCAACAAGCAAAGCCTGTGGAGGAACAACCCTCTCGTTTCACAGATCCCACATCTGGATTTCCTGCTCACTGCTTCGATGTTTGTCTTGTGTCACAAACTCAGTCACTCGGGAAAATCTGGGTCAGCTGCCCCTCTGTCACTGCTCACAGGGGAGGGATGCTGCCCTCAGGCTCCAGGAGGGATTTCCTGCTCGGGAAATGTCACCATCCCCTCCAGGGACAGAGCCAAGAGAAGCTGAGCAATGTGGGAAACCAAGCAAAGCAACCAGCAGCACGGAATGATGGAATGATCTGGGGTTTTAAAAATCATCTCATCCCATCCCCTTCCATGGGCAGGGACACCTTCCACTGTCCCAGGCTGCTCCAAGCCCAGCCTGGCCTTCGGCACTTCCAGGGATCCTACAGCTGCCTGGGTAAATCCCCAACCCCAAGGGATGCCTGTACAGTGCCAGGAACACCTTCCCCACCCAGGTACCAGGGAATATTTCTGGTCCCAGAAATTCTGGTCCCAGGTCACAGCAGCTGTGCCCCACATCCTGACCTGAATTCATGGCACAGGGGCAAAAAACGGGGCTTGGAGCTGGATGGATTTTGAGGTCCCTTCCGACCCGAACCATGCGTGATTCCTAACTCTAAATTCTGAATCATTGTGATGTGACAGAATCACGGCATGGTTCGGGTTGGAAGGGACCTCAAAATCCATCCAGCTCCAAGCCCAATTTTTTAAAGACCATCCCATCCCATCCAGGATTTTGTGTGACTGAACCTGTGCTGGTCCTTCACCCATGGACACAGCCCGGATTGCTCCCATGGGAAATTTAGAAGTCTCTGGAAGTTTTAGGGAGCTGGGAAGGGGCTCTGTCTGGGGAAAAGGAGGCTCAGGGGGGACCTTGTGGCTCTGCACAATTCCCTGACAGGAGGGGACAGCTGGGGTGGATTTGGGATCTGGGAACAGG
>VWZS01006271.1:0-92190 GCA_013397075.1 Rhabdornis inornatus | reverse complement strand
CGGCCCGGCCCGGCCCGGCGAGAGGTGGCGGCCGCGGCCGTGAGCGAGCGGTGGCGGCTCTGGGGCGCCGGGATTGTGCTGTACCTGGTGCGCCTCGCCGTGTGGCGGGGCGGCGGATCGGGCCCGCCAACCGAGTGGCTCGGCCCCCCTGCGTGGGCTCTCCTTGTGCCGCAGGAGTCTGGCGTGTGGGCCCGGGAGCGCTTGGGTGGGATCAGCGGGAGGGACGGCCCTGGACGACGGCGTGAGCGCCCGGTTCTGAAGGCGGTGCGCGGCGGAGGTCCTGCCCGCCGGGCCCGGGGGGCGGCTCTGGCCCGGGTATGGGCAGGAGGGTTCCCGTGCCTCGGGGGAGCGGCACTTCTGGTTTGTTTATTTTCGATTGCGTTTGTGGTGTTTTGCTTTTTTCTGTGAGAGAAGGTCATGTGTCAGCCCTTCCCAAAGCCTCGCTGATGCAAAGCTGCAGATGAGGTGTTCTCACGTTACTTCTAGCCCTCTTTCTCTTTCTTGTTTTGATTTGAGGTGGTTTTGGGTTTTTGAGGTTTTATTTTATATTAACATTTCTGCGTATCACTTTCTTTAAAAAATACATTTGTTTTGGAAAGGGCTGAGTAAGGAAAGCGTGGATCAGGACTTAAACCACTTCTTCCGTTGCAAGCATAGCATCTAGGTTGCGCTTGTGTAACCATGTTTGTTCCATACCTGTTAGCAGGCAGACAGGTGTGACTGAAGATGGAAAGTAAAAGTGATGCAAGTAGCTACTTAGGAAATTTTCTTCTACTGATCATTATTCCATCGTTCTTGTAATAGACTGTCATATTCCCATTTCAGAATTCAATACTGGTGCTAAGACTCAGGATTTTGGACCGCACATCTAACAAAGATGGCAGGACCTGAAGAAGAAACTTGTATTTGCGTGTAGATTATTCCAGAAGGTCTGTTGCAATGTCAGTTTTAGCGGCTTGTAGTGGATACCGCTGCTGATGGACTGCTGGCCTGACTATGATGCAGACTCCTGAGTTCCTATTTTTGTAATTTAAATATAAAACTTAACATTGAGACATAACTTCAGTGGGTTACTTGATAGGAAAATAATTCCTACAAATAATTGTAGAAATAATTTCTGCACTTAATTCTGTCAGTTTTCTGACAGAAATTAATTTTCATTTACTTCCTTTAAGAGAAGCAGAAACTTAGTTTTACACGATGCTGCCCACCCTCAGGAAGCAGCTGAAGGTTGTGACAAGTATGTAGTGTAGGAGGCCATAATGTTACTACATTTTTCTGATTTTCATAGCTTTTAGTTTCAGCCTTTCAATGTTTTCATTCTGGGTGTGGGCATTTCTAAGTCTCTGTCTCCCCTAGGAGTATATTGCAGTATGTGTTGCTGTTTTAGCAGCATAGATTTCTTTAGCCCCCGGTGTGTTCACTGATCACTCATTCTTTTTTCTTATGACTTACTCTACTCTTGAGAATGAAACAAACTGTGTTAGCAAAACCGCAGCTTTGCAGGTTCAGCTGTATTTGTTCTAAGAGCTTCACCCAGCACAACTATCTTGTTTTGCAATTCAGCCCTTGGGACAACAAAGCTTGCATAAGCTAACCAATGCCCTGAGTAATTTTAATTCTTGAAATTAATGTTTTTTCTGTGAAAAGCCTTTAATTTTTAGTTTGTTTTACCTTTTTGTGGTGGAAAGACATGTCCAATACATTAGCTTTTGATCTAAATTTCATTCTTTCAGCATTTTAACATATTTCTTAAAGTCTGCAGTTAGTTCACTGGCAGTATAAAAGGAGATATGTAACTATCCTCCATTGTTGTCTTATACTGATGAAACTTTCTTTAGATTCAGATAAAGTCATTTTTTGTTCTTAACTGTTTTTGTAGTTCCTCAATGGAAGAGGTGTTAAAAACTGCCCACAGCACTATGGAAGCACTCAGACAAAATAGTCATCTGCTGACACCCCTGAGGAATTGTTGGGCAAAGTGACAGAAATGAAGAGCTTCAACCATCGCTTCAGTATGGCGGCAGCTGAATCTGACAAAGACTCCGGATATTCAGGTTTAGAAAAATACTGTGTTACCTTTTTTGTGTTACAGTGCTGAGGCTGTGCTTTAATTGGTGACATTTAACAAATCTGAGTAACCCCTTCCAGTCTGTGTCTCATTGCGTTGGAGGGCCTTTCTGTGCAAGATACGTTTCATCTGCAATCATCCCACCACCAAATTGTTTTGGAACATTACCAAGTTATAAAGTTCATCCTGTCGATTTGAATGGCATGGGAATTTAGAATTAATGGAAGAATCTTAGACTTTAGAGTCTAAAGTTGAGATGTCAAAATTACTTTTTGTTCTTTGCAGTGATGAATAAATTGTTGGATTATGCTGCCCAGTGTCTCTTATGGTCTGGCCATACTGTCAGTATAGTCTGATATACCAGAGAGTAATGGCCATAACATCAGTAAAATAATAGACATGGTGTGCCATTTTAGTACTCACCAAACCTTTGCAAAAATGATCTTTAAATGGGAAAAAAAGCTCTTCTATGAGAGGTACCTGCTTTACTGGGTTTTAGATAGGAAATTTCAAGACACAAAATGCCTGCATCGCTAACTATGGATGTGGCAATGCTGGAGCCTATAGTGCTTTCCTGCATCAGTTTTTAAGCAAAGCAACCTTCGTGATACTATGCAGTCCCTTGGAGGCTAAATACAAGAAACCCAAAAGTAATAGATTTTTGGGGGAGAAAATGTCTGGATAAGAACTGACCTGAAATAAATAAAAAACCTTTTATTAGAGGCTGTCTGACAGCTCTCATAACAGCTTTAATTTTGTTGATATTACAGAACTAAACTTTACTGTTTTTTGTGACTTGGTTGAAGGAGGCAGAATATTATAACGGAAAGGCAGTAGTAAGCATGTTGCATGTGGAACAACTAACAGCTGAATTCTGCATCTGACAGATGGAAGTTCCGAGTGCCCAAGTGCTATGGAGCAGACGGACTCCGAGGATGTGCTGAATGCGCTCTGTTGGAATGCAGAGGATGGACCTTGGCAATGCCCGAGGACCACAGGCAGCTCCTTTCCTGCACTGTCTCCTATGGTTGTTATGAAAAATGTGTTGGTTAAGCAGGTAGGGAAGAAATAATATCTTGAAAAATATTGCATGTTCTTAGTTTTTTAAAAAAATTTTTCTTTTCAAAAAGGATTTTGCAGTGTTGTTGCAGTCCAGAAAATAACTGGTAATTTAAGAAGTTCTAATGTGATTCTCTGTTCTTTTGAGAGGCAGCTGGAATCACTAAGATGGAATTTGAAATAGAGAAACTCTGCTCCATCTCCATCTACTAAACCTCTTTGTCTCAAAGGAATCCCTCCAAAATGCATAGTCAAGATTGTTGTGTGAATCACACCAAAGATTAAACAGAAAAGGGTGATTTGCTTTTGAAAGCTGCTGTTGTCTTTTTCATTCAATAAAGATGGTGAAGTGGGATGATAGGTTTCTTTCCTCATTCTTAGGTTCTAGAAGTGCTTTATATGTAATGGGAAACACTAATCCAGAATGTTCTAAATGAAGAAGTTAAATCCTTATCTGAAGTTAGCTGTGGTACTTCTACTTTAATAGTTGTTTCACTTAATTCCGTGTGATGTCTCACATTGCAACTATTACATTCCCTATTTATGTTCCCCAGTACTTTTGTAATGTATAGTTCCTCCAGGACATCTGTGAAACCCCCTGTGTAACTTCAACATTTTAACAGAAGATATGAGAAGTCCAAGTACTGTCATATTGTTAGACCTCCTGCTCTGTACTCGCTTATTTTTGGAGCAGAGTGAAAGTTCTTCAAATTTTTTTTTTTTTCACTAGAATACTTCTGAGAATACAGTGGGAAGGGGAAAAAAGAATATATATCCTGATTCTTTTTCTACTGAACCTGTTACGACAACAAGCAAGACATAATATTTACTGTTATTATTTAGCAGATTATGCAGTTGTGAGGGAGGTGGTTCTGTTCTCTGAGCATCATGCTTTATCTTGAAAAGAAACAATTTTATTTTATAGTCACATTCCTAGATGTGTGGACAAAATACTGTGTAAACAAGTGCTGAAGTTTTTATATGTAAAGTCAGGAACAGGCAAGCTTCACCAAGGGCTGATAGCCTTTGGCCTAGAGCTCAAAAATTAAGACATTACCTGTACTGATTCCAGTGTTAAACTCCATGTTGTGTTGCAAACAAGAAGAAGCAGCAACTAATAATAAGTTGCTTATATAGAGAGAGATAGAAAAGAAAAAAAATCTAACTACACGTGTGTGTGTGTATATATGTATATGTATAAACCCCTGGTGGTATAGCAAAAAGGAAATTTGGCAAGGAGGAGTTGGAGATGGATAAAATTATCACATTTGGTTCTCTTGAGCAGTGCATCGTAACATCTACCTATGTATGATTAAAGACAATAACGTCAAATTGAAAAACATTTATTACAATAAAGGAAAGCAACAAGTCTAGGTTAAAATAATAATTAAATGTCTTTCTGCCTTTTTTCATTATGCCTAGTTAGGTCAGATGGTCGTCTTTTTAAAATAGTCTTTTCAACACAACGCTCAGTTAGGCTTGCTGGACCAAGAAAAAGCAGCATCCAGTTACTGCTGTTTATTTCTTTCAGTTTCAATCGGCATCATCTTTCTGTCTTGGAACCACTGTGGTGCTCTACAGTGGTGGTTACCTGCAGGCCCAATTTCAGAATGTAGACAGCTAACATTAATGCTGCTAAAGAAAAAATTGAGTGGCGTTTAATGCTCTAGAGCGTAGTGCTGATTGTGGTAAGGTTTCTGTACGTCTTGTAAAAATCTTATTATAATAAGTAAGAAGGCTTTTTAGGCAAGTGGCACTGATGCATCAGGAAGTTAGCTTTCATAGCTTTCATTAAAAAATGGAACAAAACACACAACAATTTGCGGAGTTAGTAAAATAAAAATGGCCTTCTCTACCAAAAATGAGATTTTGAGTGGGAGAACAAGAGCAGAGTGCTATTTGAGAAGGAAAAGAAGAAAGAACAGAGATAGGAAGAAACCCAAGAGCAAGATGAACAGTTACCACAGCTTTTTCGACCTCCATGATTATGGGGCTCTGCCATGCTGGGTGCTATTCAGCACTGCAGTAAATGGCAACTTCTGGCTCCAAACCCTTGCTCCTTAAAGTTACATGTTCTGTCCTATGTATGTATAGTTACAGTATTTATATACTTCCTCACTCCTTACATCTCCAGATACTTTTCTTTTGAATGTTCTTTCTTCTGTGTTAAGGTAGTAATATTTATTTTTGCAGGTAGCTGTTCTGTACCCCTATTCCATAAGCATCTTGCCCTCTGAACCAAAGAAACATTGTGTCAGAGTAGGTAATTGAATCTTATCTCCAAGTCTCAGTGTCCTAATCAGTGGGTAATACCTGCTTTTGGTAAGTTCCGAGTCCTTTACTGGGGGAATGGACTTTAGCAAAGCATGTTAGCATTTGCCAGTTTAGAACTTATGAGGCTGGTGGAAAGGATATGGATTTCAGATTACTTAATATAGTACTAAAAATAATAAGATGTATTTGTGGTAGATAAAAACTGTGCCTTCAGCAGGCCTGCCAGTTGTGTTCCAAGTTGTTAGGAATTGAAGTTAACAGTATATTAGTATAATTGTAGTGGTAATGGCTTAAATATATTAAGAAGTGAGATTTTGCTTTAGAAAGAAACAGTGTCTTTTACTAGACCATTTGGTGTCTTTGGAGAAAAGCAATCATGTTTTTGGCCAGAAGATCTCGTGAAGATCTGTAGTAAGGTGTTGGAGGAAAAAGAGGTAATGTCTTGTAAAAATGGATGTTTTCCCCTATATTCCAGAGTATGGCTTGTGGGAGGGAATAAAGCCTTGGGCATTGTTCTTGAAATAAATTCTTTTAAGGTTTACCAGTGCATACTGTTTCACCAGAGGTACGAAGTTAAACTCCTCTGGGCTTACTGCAGGCTTTTCTCCTTGCATTGGTTGATATTCAGCCTCTTTTTTTTTTCTGCTTCATAATTTTAAATTTACTGAAACTGTGTATTGTACTTCAAATTACAAGACTTCCTGAACAGCTGTTGTGTATCTTAAATAACCGTTTCAAAACCTTGCTATAAGGATAGATTTGAGAAGATTTGAGTTGCTATCTTTCAACAAAGAGGGAGCCTGAATTGTTCCTAAAATGTTTGTGCAGTCTTTCCTTGACTCTTAAGATATTTAATAACAGAAAGCTTAATTATTTTTCAGTTTTCCTGTGCACTTGCAGTTTGACCCCAAGTCTGGGTCAAGCTTTTTAATGAACATTTTACGATATAAGCTTGCACTGTAATCCTCACTTAGGAAAGCATATATAAATTCAGATTGAATTGTTTTTAAATATATCTGCTGTTGTGTAGTAAAAGGATGATGGATTACAGCTTTATTTTCCGTTATGCTCCATTGTCAGAGAAAGAGAAGGATGAGTTTGGTAGAAAACTCTTCATAACACGTTAATTGGACAGTGTATATCAAATGTGGAAAAATGGCACAGTCCACCAGTTTCGTTTTAGTTTGTTTTTATTGTCTTCTACAACACTTTGTTAAGACTTGTGGTTTTTCCCTGTTTGTGCTTCTCAGGGGAGTTCATCACAGCTCCAGTCTTGGACTGTGCAGCCATCCTTTGAAGTGATTCCAGCTCAGCCACAGCTAGTGTTTCTTCGTCCATCAATCCCACCTCCCATTAATCCTCACCCTGATGGGAAAAAGAGAAATGACTCCACTAATTATCTGCCCATCCTGAATTCTTTTCCCAAAATAGCACCACAGCCCTGTAAAAGAGATCACTCTTTTGATCTAGAAGAATGTCAGGAAGCCACTTGCCATAAACGACTCTGCACAGAAGCACCCAAGATGGAGACTTCTCCTGTACTAATGAGCACAGGCTTGCCTACTAGTCCTTTTTCCCATGTACCAGTTAGCTTTAAGACCCCTCAGGATTCTAACCAGCAAAGTCCTTCCGCTCTGGTGACAAGTGGAAAACTGTCAGCTCCTCCTGGTTTTCATCGTGTTTCCAGCGACGCCCAGAAAGTGCCAGGTTTGACTCCTCTTTTGCCTTTTGGAACTCTGCAGGCAGCAAAGTGCACCCTTCATGAGGGTGAGAATGCATCACAGACTACAATGCCTTCTGCGGTGTGGAGCCCTCCATTGATACCAGAAGAGATTTGCACTACCCCTGAGCTGCTCTTGCAACAACAAAGCAAGTGCAGACGCTTTCAGAATACGCTTGTTGTGCTACGCAGGTCGGGATTGCTGGAGATCACTTTAAAAACCAAGGAGCTCATTCATCAGAACCAGGTGACACAGGCTGAGCTGGACCAGCTGAAGCACCAAACACAGCTTTTCATAGAGGCAATAAAGAACAATGCTCCACAGTCATGGGCAGAGCTAGAAGCATCTCTAACAGGATCTGATAAGGCTGATAGCAACCTTGAAGACCCCACTTACCACAACATGTAGTAAAAATGTGCTTAGCTGTTGATCAAGGTATTTCTGTGCCTTCTTTTTCCTGTCTCAAACTTCTACTTGAGTATTTTTTGAGTCCAGGATTTGCAAAGTTGTATTGCCATTAACAATTTGTCTTTAGAGCCAGCTGTAGGACTGGAATAGCATGGTGGTTTCTAGACAGAATGAGTACTTAGTACTGCAGTGTGACCTTGAATTTCATGCTTACTCTGTGTAGTTCCTTGGACTGGAGAAGTTTATATGTGCTCTGCTGTCATGTTCCCATTCTTGAAGTGAAGACAGTCATTTGCAGTATTCTGCAAGCATCTTCTTATTCCCATCTTTGGATAGTTGTTTCTGAGAGTGCAGCAGCAGAACATGCCCCGCTGTTGGGCCATCATCAGTTCCAAATAGGTGAAGGGAGTTGGTGTGAGGTGAAATAAATCCTTCTCCCATCCCCTTCTTTCTTTTTTTTGTTTAGAGAAATTAGTTGAATGTAGTGAGGGTGGGAGATGTGTCAGCTTGGATAAACTTGCTAAAAATTTTATCTGTAAGTTTGAACTTCAAAAAACAAACTCCAAAACATTTTTTTCTTCATATAGATTGATAGCATTCCTAGGCTGCTTGCCTTGAGATATTGCTAACACCACAGTGTGCGTAAGATACTGACCTTGCTAGCAGAAAGCCACAGTAGTCATGTTACAAAAGCTGTTTTAGAGATGTTTATTTCGCTGCAGTTACCTAGACACTTAACTACATCACTCCCTGCAATCTGAAGATTTTTTCCAGAGGTAGCTTGTGTAGAAAATTGAAAACTGCTTTGTCTAAGAACATTAAGGAATATGGATGTGATATGTTCCTTTCTGTGTGACAATGTTTTCAAAAACTCATGCTATCTAGGTGACTAGGTATTTTGATGCTTTGATTCCTCTATCATCTGTTTCAGATTGTTAAAAAAAGAAACTTGAGAGTAGAGTGGATGTCTTGGTAATTTGTGACTAGTCCTTTACATTTTCTGATGCCTTTAGGAATGAGTATTGTGGAAGACTGTAGAGAATACTTTTATAGTCCTTCCTGAAATAGGTGAATTACAGAAATTGGAAGGGACTTCTGTCTTGTAAGGGATTTCACCCATTTATACTGATGAAAAGAAATGCTTTACATGTTTTACGAAGTTGAGGCATATGACTCCTATTTGTATCACTGTGGGCCTATGGAGAAATGTTGTGGCAGGGCTTGCTCTAGTGGAGCTGTGGCAAACTAGTAGCCATGGGATCTTTCATGGGATCCTACCTACCTGCTGAAGACTGGTGCAGTATGTGGGAATTATTTAAAAGTGTTTGTAGACTCTGTTCTGGTATTTATTTTTTTAATATACCTGACATAGTTGTGATACTACCATGTCTCATAACTTGCAGCTTGGCGATACCGGAACTCAGCCAGCAAACCCAGAAGGCAGCACAGTACAATGTAATAATGTAGGACATGTCCAATATAGATACAGTCTATATCAGTTGTGATATCTGCGCCAGATGATATTTGGCAGAATAGATATGATATTATCATAGTCCATTTATGAAAGAAGATCTTGTTTTCATCTGAACTTCTTACAAGGAGAGGAGGCAGTTCCATTGATGAAATACATGTAATAGGCCTAGAGGTGTGAGGTATGAGAAAGTGCTTAGGAGATTTTTCCTACTTTTCCTAAAGTTCTTATTCTATCTGTTAAATAGAGAGAAGAATTTGAAGTTTGGACTATGCATTTTTAGGAAGTGATTGCCCTAGAAAACAAGATGATGGGCTCAGGGTACCTAGAGATGAAAGGGAGGCGGAAAAAATGAAGTCCAATTGTAGCTGTTTGAGACAAGGAAAAATGAGTCTACCAGTGACCTCAATTCTATTTCCACTGCTCTAATAGAGTATAAAGGAATGAAAAAGTTGCTTTGCAGGGCAGTACCCTCTGACTTAAGGAGACTTAGCTGCTGGAAATCTCTTGTAGCCCTTAGAGTACTGTATGTACCTTTTCCCTGAAAGTATGGAGGATGGGCTGAAGTGGGTGTGCTTACAGCTAATGGGCCTTTCAGCTGGTGTAATTTATATAAATAGATGTTCAATAAATCCGTGAATAAAGTCCAGCAACTGGTTAGAAATCTCCTACTGGGCACCAGTCCAGACTTAAATAGTATTTACTGAGCTAGAAAAATCCACTCTGGAACTCATACTTAAACCTGGGGCTCCTTAGGAAGCATATCCCTAGATAATGGGAAACCTTAACTCAACATCTATGAAAAAAAAGGATGTTGAAGGTCTCTGGTGATAAATATGTCATCAGGCACCATTCTGTTCAGTTTTCTTAGCTGCCTTTATTCCTGGGAGCCCTGATAAAGCTTTAAAACAGTAAGGGCTTTCCTTTCTTGGCTGCAATGTAATAAAATAAGTTAGCTTGGAGATGCATTCAGAAAATTAGTTGACTACATCAGGACCAGGATAAGTCCAGATTCTGGACAAGATCTGAAAGTGGTCCAGTAGATTTGAACAGAAATGTTAGCCTCTGAATGGAAGCTGTAAGCTATGAGCTCACAGGGTTTTTTGATCTTTGAAGCAGCAAGACTTGGTATTAAGAAGTCAGCTGAAGACAGTTGTCTTGATCTAATCAGTCAGATGGCCTGCTGCAGCTTCAGCTGTTGTTGACAACTTAGAAGTAGCTTGATGGGTCAGACAGACTGGTTTTTGTATTAAGTTTTAATAAATGTTGGTATTTTTGATTACTTTTACTATGTCTTTTTGAAATTATGCTGTTCTAGTTGGAATGTAAATATTTTCTGTACTTTCAAAGCCCATTGCTAGCTCTGAATACAGTAGCCTAAACCTCTGTTATAGAACACGATCTTTTTGCTAAAACTTTACAGAAATTGACTGTGAAATATGAATGAAATAAAGTATATACTTGAAAAGTTTGTGGATTGTTTAGTGCTGTTGAACTGCAAAGTCCCTAGTTCCAAAGCATGCTTTAAATACAGCTCCGCAGCAGCATGTTGCCCATGTGGGAAAGTACAGATACAAAAGTGATACTATGATGTATCTCTCTGTAGAGAGTCATGTGAGCTTTAACAGTATCTATGAATTAAAGGGTCTCTGGGAGGAGCATGCATAGAAATGGGCTGTACAGAACTCTAAAAATACATTGTCGTGGGTGACCGCTGCCATAGATCTGTCATGAACAATCTGGAAGGATTTTTCCATTTCTGAGCTGTTGTCTCCAGGATGACTGTACATTATGCTCACCGTCTGTGCAGGGTGAACTCCTACGCTGTGTCTTAATCCTGTCAGCTGGGTATGCAGGAGTTTGAAATTGTGAAGTAAGAATCTTGGCTACTGGAAGAATTACTGGAATAAAAAATGTTGCACTCTTCTCTTTAAGAAAATTCTCCAACTAAATCTGTATATCAGCTTTTCACCAAAACATTTCTTCAAAATGTGGCTATCTTTACATGATATTTCTTTTGTTCAAACATTACTCTTGCAGGGAGAACTAGGCAGTCATGCCCAAAACATCCAGCAGCCTCGTGGCATGAGATCTTGTCCTAAGGTACAAGAGATTCTGGTCAAAGCTCTTACATGGCACCAGACAAGACAATTGGAATCTCATTGTGTTATATCCAAAAAGCAGTGCCATCAATCGGAATAATTTTATTTCCCGAGACTAGAAACTCAGTGTTTGCCAATTTTATGTTCACAAAATTATGAATGCAGTTCAAGCAGGAAATTCTCAGGTTTCTGTCTCTTCTGAATACCTTTTCCTTTACATGGTTAAGTTTATCTGCAGCATGTTAGGCCCCTTCACCTTTATTTCACTGAGGCCAAAAAGGTGAATTTCTTCTTTCAGGTACATTGCATCTGCCTTGTTTTTCTTTCTTGTCGTAAAAACTGTCTGAAAGGAGCAGTACCCCTGCAGGCTTGGGCTGAGCAATCTCCTGGCATGCAAAATTTCTGGCATCCGTTAGATCGAATACAACATGTTGTTACTGCTTTCATTTTCATAATTTCTAGTACAAAACTGTAGGGTCCCTCCCTTCCTACACAATTTTACATTCTTGCTGTACCTAGGTGATGCTTCTTTCAGGTCGTGGTGTAATGCAGCTAAACAATCCCTGCTGTATTGCATGTCCAAAATGCTCATGCCCACTTCTCCTCCCTTTTTAAATCTACCTCCTTTGAGGTATTTCCATGCGAAAAATTTAACAGTTCCAGTGTAATCTGATTCAGAAGGCGGAGGGAAACACCATGTGTTCAGTCTGCTCTCTTGCTGAGCAGTTTCCAAGACTTCCTCAAATTCTTGTTTGAACTAAAGCTGTTCTTAGAAGAAGCATCCTGCATTGATTTGAGAGCTCCCAGAATTAAGAATCCACACAAATTGTTTAGAGTGTAATTACTTACTATTAAACACATGGCTCTTACATTGAGCTGAATTTGCCATCTTTCCGTATCCAGCTGTCAGATCTTTTGTCTCTTGTCTGCTAAACTGAAGTGCATGGTGTGATGATGCTGTTTTCACTGTAGGCATTTACAAACTGAACAAGTTATTCTTCAGCTTTCTTTTTTAAAATAAGTAAATAGATTCAAGTCTTCTGGATCCTCTGGATCCTCTATGGCACTCTTCTTTGGATCCTTTACAATAATTTAAATGCATTTCTGATTGGAATGCTAATAGCAAAACAGGACTACTAAAAGAATTGTACAGTATCAATTCTCCCTACTGTTACTCTACCTCATTTTTGTAACAGTCTTGGTTGTGACATCAGATTTGAAGTATAAATAATCCCTGCGCCTGTTGCTTCTGTGGTTGGTGACCCCTGGTCCTGTATGTTTCCACATTCCTTTGAATGCAGTTTGCAGCCGGAAAACAGAGCAAGCTGGTTTTAGGAAGTAGCCAGTTGTATTCATTATTTTTCTCTGCATCTCTCCTTTGAAACTTTTTCATCTTTAGATGAGATTTGAAAGGTAATTTTATCTTGTATTTTAATTATTGAAGATAATACTAAATAATGTTATGGTAAAGACCCAATTTTTAAAATAAGAATAGAAGGTTGTGCTTAATGGATGTCTGTATACAATTCAGAAACCACAGTTGCAACATATTTCATACCAGCCAGTTAATTTTGTATAAATCTGGCTTCAGTCTGTCATGTGGCACACTTTTAAATGCCCATCAGTAGTATAAATACTACATGTGTGTTGGCTTTGCCTTCAACCAATTTTTAATTCTAGCTGATTAAGATAAGGAGTCAGTTTTATCTGACCAACTCTATTTCTTATAAGTTTCAGTAATTTCAGTTAGTTTTGCTTTCTATGTCCTGGAATGATCAAAAATTATGGGTTATTCCATTATTTTCTTTCCGTTTCCTGCTATGTCAATTTAAATCAGTCTACCTACTCTCTGAAAAGCTGATGCTGTATTAGTTCTTTGCTCACCTCAGTCCTCTGAAATCTTTCTAGAAGTGTAAAATTCATTTAAATAGTTTTGGTGGTCTAAAGAGCTTCTTGATTAGCTCTGTCAAATTTTCAGTCACAACTTATTCAGACTTGCTTAATTTAAAATGCATAATAACTATTGTTTGAAATGTTCTGAATTACTTTTTGAAATGGAAATCGAACTACTGTTATGATTCAAGAGGAATAATACATCTTTTTTCTAATTTCTCAACAGGAATTTTTGTGAAATGTTTTTGCCATTGTGCACGGCAGCATTATAATTTTTATCTTGAACTGAAGTGCTGCCAGCAAAGATTTCTTCTGCATCTCATACATATTAAGAAATGGAGGCAATGGACTTTCAGGCCCAAAAGGGGAGTTCATCAACTTCTTAATTGTTGTCTTCATGTTCTTACTAGGATTAAACTGATTTAGTTAACGGGAACTGAAATCCTTCTTACCATGCTTGCTTAACACAATCTTACTTTTTTTCCATAGCAGTAGTATGGATTTCTTTTTAGGCCACGTACTTAGGCCAGGACTAAGAAATCCAATAACAGACAGAAAAGCAATCCTTAGTGTTTTTGAACAGATAGGACTGTTTGAAAAATCTGTATGTTTTCAGTGGAAAACTCAAGTGGGTTTTTTTTGAAAATGAAGAAGTTGTTCAGCTGAAAGCTGCAGTGTTTTTTGGTGTTAGTCGTAGCACTGATTTTTCACTGAGTATCAAGAACTATGAAAATAGTCTGGACTGTGGGAAAGGGGGAAGATATTATTTCTCTAAAGAAATGAGGTAAACCTTCATCTCCTTCACCTGGATTGTTTTGGGTTGCCTGTACAAGAAACAGGACCCCAACTTTGATGAGTGGTTCCAGCACCTCATGCTGATGATGCAGAAGCCCGCATAGCCAGTCAAAACTGCTCAGTTGTTTGCAATGGCAAAAGAGACTAATAGAGAGATCCTGCGTAAGTGAGGATGGAACAGCATCTCCTGAGAAAATTGGTGGCTGAGTACAAATACCATTTATTCACCTTAAAAATTCTACTTCAAAAAGAATTATTTGTTTTGTTTGGCATAAGACATCGTGATGCTGGATAGGTCTTGTTCTACATTTGCCAGAGGCAGAGTTCAGTGCAGTGACTGTTTTGTGAAATAGGCAGTGTTTAATGTGCAAAGTGTGAAATACAAGTGGACAGTGGGAAAGCTGTTTTACCCAGGGTGAATGTTAGCAATGCCTATTGTTTTGTGTTCTTGCTAAGTATTGTCTCCCATGCAAATGATAACGTTATACATATCCAAACATGCTTGAAAGCCAGAATAGGATAGTCTATATCAAAGTGAAAATGGTTTTCACTGTTCAACATCCTATCAGTAACCATGCTTGCAGAACACTTGCACATTAATGCTTTTTTAGAACATTCTGAAAGGGGGTTGCTGAGATTAATTGTGCGATAAATGGCCAGAAAGTATTCCAAAACATTTGATTGCAAACTGATCTTTATTGTGCAAGGGTGAAAGTCTGAGCTTGATGGTAATCATCTAAATAGTGAAACGCCTCAAGATGCATAGTGGGAGCTGCAGCCAACCCAAACTGGGACAGAGAAGAGCAAGAAACTGCACGGAGATCTATTGCTGTAGTGCTCCTGGTCCTGTGCAGTAGCAGCATTTGGGTAGAGAATGTTGAGACTGTAGTTAAGAGAGATGTTGTCATTGAGAATGAAATGTGGGTACATGGATAAACCAATGGCCTTGACTGCCTTCTAGCAGTTCAGAAACAAGCTGGGTGGTCTGAATGCGCACTTCATGGCCAAAGCCTCTATTTCTTTGAAAGACTGGGAAGCAAAGATCAACTTGCCTACACATTAAAATTGTTACCCCATTTGATTTTTCCACAGCCAAACTTAAAACAGTGGTGTTAGGTGAAGCAGAATGATTCACTGCCTCTGCCTGATCCTGGAGCCACTGAAGTTAAGGGAAGGATAATTGCAGTTTCTAAGGCTTGCTCTTTTTTCAAGTTCCACTGCTTCTCCAGCATCTAAACACCTATCAGCCTGAGACACTATAGCCATCTGGTGTGAAATGTGTATCAGTGAGCTTTGTCGGGTGAGTGGAAGAAGATGGATATCTTCCATTCCAAGAGGCAAGTGATGCCTTGATACCACTTTTCCTGTTTCAGCATTGTAACATCTGTTTATCTGCAGATGAGCACCTCAGAGGAGTGCCACATTCTTGCTTCATCTCACTGCTCTGGCAGTCAGCTCAGTAACAACCAAGTGCTCAGTAGCCACACAGACATTCACTATTTCATAAAATATAATTACAATAACAATAACAAGCCACTGCCTGCCTCTCATATTAGTATGGGGAAGGGAGGAAAACAATCCATTGTTCTCCACATCTTAGATTGTCTTTAGGCATGCTTTTGTAATTTCTTTATCACACCCTGTTCTGATGCAAGATCAGTCCTCAACACATCATTTTTCAGTAAATACTGCATCCATTTTTGGCCCCTTCAAAATATAATATGATTGAAAATAAGTCTCAATTTGCCTGAGACTGTTTTCTGTTTGGGATGAGAACAAGTAGCAGCACTCAGTTCTTCTTGGATCTTCATACATTTCCATGGCACCCAAGCTCCAGGTGAGAACTTCTCCAACCTAAGCACACATAACAGCATGAAATTGATACTGGCAATTGTGTTCACACTTAATGTCCTACAAGTGCCATGGGCACTGACTGTCTACATATGCTTTTGAACTTCCTTATTTTGAGATTTGCCCTGGTCTCTTTCTTATAAACTCAAAAAAGATCTTGATGAAAATGTGATATTTGCAATGTGTAGCATCAGCTCTCAGTCTTACTTTAGAGATTATGTTAATGTTCAGTATTTCCTTGGCATGAGAAAGTATTTGTTTTAAATCACACACTGTTGTCAATGCACTGTAATTTTCCATTGCTTTTCTACAGTCTAAATTGTCACATCAGATAGAATATAAAATAAGAGAACTTTGAGTGAGGGTTGCCATATGGCTGACACCTGAAATCCCGGCAATTTGACATGAAGAAAGTGGAAAAAGATGAAGTAAATTTCACAAAATTAATGCCATAAGTAGGTGGCATCTGTTAGTAAAGGAGAAAGAACAAAGGAAAAGGAAAGGAAAAGAATACTGAACACCAATGTTACCAAAGATTTTTCTCACAGATGTGTGAAAATAGATTTCAATGTAACTGTCCTCACCGTAGACCAGTTTTCCAGGTTTCTTTTTAAAAATCTATTTTTAAGCACAAAGATTTTTTCCCCATTTCATTGAGATATGTAGTCTGAAATGTGTCTTGGTGGTGAAGAGGAACTACTTTGCTGTTTTCATTGAGTGCTCCTTCCTCTCTTCCAGCCAAAAAATATGCTGTAGGCTTCAATTTTTTGCTTTAATCCCACAAATCACACCCACCTCAAAAGCACTTGGCACTGGCATTGGTACTGCTGCATGAAATAATTCAAACAATAACATATGGCTGGAATTGAGATGGCCCCAGGCTCAGTTTCTTGTTTCCCCTTGTAGGAGGCACTTTTAGCTTCTCAGCTGTAAAATGAGAAAAGCAAAACTTATTCCCTATTATAAAGTTCTTCAAGCTTCTTGTATAAGAATTGGAACAACAAGTCATGGCTGTGGGCTATCATGGTTCTTGTGCTAGACTTTCTAAAGGGTGAGCATTTGTGTGGTTATACTAACCTACATTTTGTTTCATGTGAATAGATTAAACTACATACTCACTGGGTTAATTTCCCTAATGAAATTCCACAACTGAGTACAGAGACTATTTTCTTTCAGTTTGGAAAACAAAGGAAAAAATACAGCCGACTAAAATCTCTATTTCTGTGCCTATCCAGGGAAGCTTTCATAAATATCTCAAGGTTGGTAAGTCTAGAGGAATGGCTAGAGTGCTAGCTGGCTGTGTTGCAGACACAAGAAAAGCCTTTTGTGTAAACAGATATCTTTTGTGCCCCTCCATCATGTATTAATTTATGCCCACACATGTAATTTTCCTTTCCAGCATGTAAACCTCTTCATATAACTGTAATAATGCAACATATGAAATTGGGGTCAAAATCCTGGAGACTTATCAGTTGTCACATTATTCTATCTAAAAAGATACAATATTTGAAATCAGAAAAATGCCCTCAATGCAGTCCTGGAAGTTATTGAGTACTGCAGTCTAACCAGCATACCTGGAAAACACATTAGTTAAATGAAGGGTGTGAGTAGTGCAGCTGCAGTTATGGGATTATGTCTATGATAGAAGCTAAGAGTATGCTCAATCTTATCTCCTGGACTGAGTTCTCTGCTACCTGTAGGACTGAGTGTTCTTATTATTGTCTTCATCTATGAAGCTTCTCTCTTGCTTGCTTTCATGTGCTTACATAGTTTGCACAATTTTGTTGGAGAGATGCTGGGATTTGTCAGAGCCTAAGTTAAAAAGGATCAGGACTTCTAAGTACTGACTTTTGAGACAGTGTAAATTTTAAAAATCATCTCAGATGGCTTCTAATCTATACTAGTGGATTAATGAGTAGAATTTTTATATGCCTTGAAGAATCTGTTGGGGCACAGTCTTGCCATTGGTGCACTTATACAACCCAGATGATTGAGCCTTCCTCCCACAATTCATATTTGTTAAAAGACTCGACATTTGGCTAGTTAGCTGCAAAATCATTACTTTTTCTGATGTAGTGCTGGAGACTTCTGACCATCAGAGTAATGCTTCTTATGCCTCGGGGACTTCATGTGGGGGTGAAAATCTGTACAGCCTCTTAACACTTCAACATAAATATGAACTTTAATTTTAGGCATTTGCTGGAAATCTAAATTATGAATTGGATACATTTCCACTGGGGTTTCAGTAAGTAAATTTTATCAAAGAAGTATAAAAGGTCATTCTAGTTGATTCATAAACAATAATAGCTGAGCTAATGAAATGTCTCCTTTCTCATCTTTGGTATTTCCCACATACTTTAAAGGTCTCCCAATTCTTCCATGTAAATCTTTTCTATATCACCTGCTGTGTTTTATCACAAATGTTTCCATGTATTATTTGGAAGGAGGGGGAATAGGAGCAAGAGTAAAGAAGAAAAAGAAAGACTGTCTTAAAATTATGTCAGAATGTCAGAATTCATAGTGATCTTAAATCTTTCGTGACATCTCCATTTGCATGTGTTTATGTAGATGCTCTATTTGAGGGTCTTGACATCACCAGTTCTTAGCTGGCACCATCTTTCCAAACCATCTGAAGGTTGTGTTATAGGAAGTTAACACACAGTGTTCATTTCAAGGTTAGAAAAAAGTCAAATAGAAATATAAATATGTTTTCTTCAGTTTGCAGACACAGAGTGGTCATTCTCAGAGCCCCTACAATTATAAAAACAGGTAGAAACATAAGCAGCTTAAGGGTATATTTTAGTCCTATTGAAATTCTGAGAAATAGCACTGTAACTCATAATTGAACAAAAACTACTTTAGGAATATAACATTGTGATATTCTTGGCCTTCTTTCAATCATTGCTGAAGCATTTACAAACAGAAGCCATGTGGAAATCAAGCTCTAATACCATGCTTATGAAGAGAAGACCAAAACACTATTTCAACACATATCACCTATATATAACTTTATTTACATAACTATTTCTGGTTTATGTTACTTTTATTGAATAAATTAGCATAGATACTAATAAATATTTTGAACCCAGATGAGATGGCAAGAAGTGAAACACAGAAAAGGATAGCTCCTCTTGGATTATACTTTAACAACTGTCGAGGTAAAAAGTGGAAGCTTCCCGGATTTATTTTTCCCACTATGACTATTTATTTTTCCAGCAACAGCAGGCACTTCCCTGTTCATTGTTCTTTACCTTCCTCATTCTGTAGCACCCTAGATTTGAAGATTTCAACTTCTCCAGCCTAAGTTTATTCCAAAGGCTGACAGTGGAAGAACTGCTGTTTGGAAGTATTTCCTGAAATGTTAATGTATAATTTTCTTTTCTTAAACTGAACACTGTTTCTAGTTGATGCTTGTTTGTCCAACATGAATTATTTTTCCCATCCTCCAAAATACATAGGTGGTTGCGACATTTCCCTTACGTGCATTTTAGTTGTAGTTTCCTGAGCTAAATAAATACAACTGTTTTTAAAATCTTACAAATACATTTCTTAGCTTCTTAATCACTTATGTCTTTTCTTTGCACTCCAATTGGTTGACTAATAAAGGCAAAGCTGAACATAATATTCCATTTCTTTCTGCATTACAAAAATATGGAAAAAGCTTATTGTAATTTTTTGCTTCAAGTCCATATGCAGTCTAAAATGATGCAATCTTATTCTGAAGGCTCATCTCAGTTTGTCCATCATGCTATAATTTGCAGGCTGGGTTGGCATGCTCCTTCACTTATTTCATCCTTTCACAGAAGATGCTAATAGCTGATTGGATGATGCTGAACAAGTTTTGGCCAAATTAGTTCATGAGGAGTAGTTCATAGACAAAGTCAAAAAGAGATAGTCAAGGGGAGAAATGTGGTGTTGGCCTGCATTTTGATGTAGCTGGATCTGAGAGGAAGCTTCTGTCTTACAGGAAATATCCTTACTGAACTAGGGGACTTCTAATGCCCTGTTAACAGCCTGGATAATAACTTGTTTTCTGAGCTGATGGCACCTCTTGCAGCAGGCATTGTCTCTGCCCAGGCTGGCTGTGCCTCCAGCTGCATTGATTATACAGTCAAATTTCTGACATGCTTGTCTATCCCGAAGCAATGGAATGATCTGAGGTGATGGTGGGCAGAATCCATACACCTGGAAAACACTCCAGTTCTGGTAGACAGAAACTGGGTCTTAGTGTTTGATTTGAAATGTCACCTTTTCTCCTGGCATGAAATTATTATGTTTCTGGGAGCTTTGTCTCCAGAGCTATAAAAGAGATTTTAAGTCTCCATGGACAGTACAGCTGATACCTAGGTAAAATTTTGTTGCCACATTTTGCTTTCTTAGGCTTCTTTCAGTAGCTTCATATTCACAAACTGACTTATTTCCGTAGAAGTTTAGTGACAATGGGAGCATAAAGGAAGTCAGCAAGAGCCATCCGTAAATTGCAGTCTAGTGCATACTACTTCTAGTGCATACTACTGATAGATCAGTCCAACAGATTTATTTTATACCTGTACTGTGGCTTGAAGAGAAAATGAAAAATTATTTCTCTTGACAATAATAATCCCAGTCAAGTTTTCTGTAGTGTAATAAACTATTTGGTTAATCAAGGTTTCCTTGATTTTTCTTGGACAAGTCCATCCCACAGAGTGTTGCATGTGTTCCCTGAAGAAGAAAATCATAGTATCAATGGCTGCTACTGGGATGACCTATGTTGGTCTTCAGTATTGAGTAAACCACTCAATATAGCACTGGATGTTTTAGGTGAAAATCTAGTGACAGCTTTAAATATCAAACTCTGGACATTGATAAAGAGCTGATACTTCAGTATGGGGACAGGCTCTCCACATCTTGAAGGACTCAAAACATTGATTTTAGCATTGAGTTCTTGGGAATCCTTAATTTGTTAATCACTTTCTCCTTCAGGTAATGCTGTGTTGAAGTTTTTTCTCAAAGCAGCTTTCATAGCATCTGGGCTTAATAGGACTGTCTGACTTTGGTAGTTCATGTTTGGACCTACAAAGATTGCTTCTGTTGTACTGGTCAACAGTTTCCTCCTGGCAATTATGAACCATTAGGTGTACCAGCTGATCTGTCTATTTTTTTCCTGTCACTAACTATAAAGCTCATCTCTGGTCACAAGCAGTTCTGGATGATAACATCCAGATAACAGCCTCTGTGACAAGACTGCATTCAGCAGTTCCTTTTAACTCCTGGGGACTCTTGTGTGGGTCCACTGTGTTAACTCCATTGCCCAGTGAATATATAAGATTATTAAGGGTATTGTGTTGACAAACCAATCTATTGTATTTTCAGCAGTCTGATGTTACACAGGTTCAGGTCTTCATCTTCTTGTCCAACACAAGCAGCTAAAAGACTGAGCCTAATGAAAATCTTCCAGTTAGACACAGAGCTAAAGAGCAAAAGAGCTGAGATATAGGCCAGAGGCTGTGCATTCCCCTAAGCTGGTGGATATACAGTAAAGTCAGTAGCAGACAAATTAAACTTTGGCACACAGAGCTTGCTATTGCCCCCACCATGCCTCTTGTGAAATAAACTGATCAACATGCTCCATTTGTTTTCAATTGATAGCAACTCTGGAACAACTATTAAGGTGGCTGATAACACATTAGAGGTGCTGTGCAGTGTATGACACTGAATATTGAGTCTGCATGACCAGGTTTTGGTAGGGAAGAGGCTACAGAAAGGCTTCTTTGAAAAACTGGCAGAAGCTTCCTTCATGTCCAGCAGAGTCAATGCCAGGTGGCTCCAAGATGGATGTGCTGCTGACTAAGGCTGAGCCAATCCGGAATTATAGTAACACCTCTGTGATAATGTATTTGAGAAGAAAAAAGGTTGTTGAGCAGATGTAATTGCAGCCAGAGAAGTGCAGGGTGAAAACACATGACGGGAACTACTCTGCAGGACACCAAGTGGAGCAGAGGGAGGAAGTGTTCCAGGTGCCAGAGCTGAGATTCCACTACAGCCCATGGTGAGGCAGCTGTCACCCTGCAGCCCACAGAGGACCACAGGGCTACAGAGAACCACCTGCAGCATGTGGTGGAGACCCACGCCAGAGCAGGTGGATGCCTCAGAGGAGACTGCAAAGCTGTGGGAGGCCTGTGCTGGGACAGGCTCCTGGCAGGGACTTGCAGACACATGGAGAGAGGAGCCCATGCTGGAGCAGGTTTCTGGTAGGACTTGAGACACCGTGGAGACCCACGCTGTAGCAGGCTGTGCCTAAAGGACTACATCCCATGGAAGAGTGACCCATGTTGGAGCAGTTCATAGACAACTGCTGCCCATGGGATGGACTTACGTTGGAGAAGTTTGTGGAGGATTGTCTCCCATGAGAGAGACCCCAGCAATTAAGCAGGGGAGGGACTCCTCTCCCTGTTTGGCAGTAGAAGTAACAAATAACCCCTATTCCCCATCTCCCTGCACTGGGGGAGAGGAGGTAGATCGCAGGAAGGAGGGGAGAGAGGGGTGGGGAGAAGGTGTTGTTAAGATTTATTTTACTTCTTATCCTTCTGCTCTGATTTTGCTAGTAATAAATTCAATGAATATCCCCAATTTGAATCTCTTTTACCCAAGATGGTATTTGGTGAGTGATCTCTCTCAGTCCTTATCTCAACCCATGAACTCTTCTTTAGTTATATTTTCCCTCCCCTGTCCAGATGCAGAGGAGGGTAGATGAGAGGCTTTGGTGGGTGCCTGGTGTGCAGCCAGGATCGACCCACTATACACTTGAGAACTTAAAACTTTTATTTGTAAACACCTGGGGGGACTAGAAAAATCTGGCTCCAAAAACCTTAAGAGACATGGGACAGGCACACTGGAGCTCTGATATCACTTGCCAGTGAAATTCAGTAGGACAATCAATGCTAAAAGCTCTTCTGTGTAATGAAGACAAGGCTGCTGCCAGGATGGCTCCATAAGAGGACTGAAGCACTCTTTGGTCCATGTTTGCTGACTTCTGGTGTAATCTCCAAGGATTCTTTATTCCCCTGGCTTTCCGGAAAAGAGCTGGAAAATCAAAAAACCCACATGTGGATATGTCATTATTAAAAACCATCTTGCTGTTTGTTAAGTTGTCTGACATGTTTCCATAGATTTAAGTACAAGCAAGACACAGAGACTCCACCTAGGTTTAAATTTTCTTTTCCCTTCATTTGTATTGGACAAGTAGGTCATTGCTTTACTCCAACTATGATAGTTCTGGCTAGTCTTTAAATAACTCAGAGAGAACTATCTGGACTCTGCTGTTGCTGCTTATGGTTTCTATCCATGCATCTTCTTCTTGTAACATAATTTGCTGTTCAAAAGAGAAAAACTCTTTTAGCTCTGCTGGGGCTTTGAGGTTTTTTGAGCAGAAAATGATTAGCAATAAGTTTTCTTAACTTTCTTTGTGTCCATTCAGCCAACAATCAATGAAGTTAACTTGAATTGTGTTGTCATACCTCATACTGCCTGATGGCTCTCATCATCCCTACACACATCAAATCGCTTCTGCTCTCACTGGGGCCACTTTCTCTGATTGCTCTCTACCTCAGCTTTTCTTTCAGTCCCGGACTGCTTGTCCTCCTCCAGCTATATCCTTACAGTTAATGAGTCTTCTCATTCATTCAGTCTGTCTCCTTGAAAGTATTTTTAGACTGTGATCATCTCCCTTGAGCTGGCTATTTCTTAAGATAAATGCTATTTCACATCATCTTTTCTCCTATGTTCCCTGTGCTTTATTACTCTTACATTTTAACTCTATATCCTCTGAGGATATCTAATAAGGACCTTTTGGCATGCAAGCCTTCAGGGCCACCCAGTAGCGCAGTATGGACAGGAACACCATCTACTACTTAGTTTTTATGAGATTCTTACTGTGCATAAGAACAGATTTCTGGTTTACTTCAGAGTTGCATCCCCTCATTTTCTCTATACTGCCGTTGCAAAGACTTCTGAGACTTAGAGGTGACACCATTTTTTCAGATAGTCACACTTAAAATAGACAAGCCACTAAGCAAACATCAGTGGTTTCTGTGCAAGGTCTTTAGCTCCAAAACAGGGAGCTTTGACTTCAGCCACTAGCATTACCAGAGAAGAAATCTGGTGGTCATCTGATTTTCCAAAGCCAGAGAAGCTTAAGTGCTTTATTTTTAAAACCTTTGCAAGTATTTAGACATTGTCACAAGAAATCATGTTCCAAAATATATTTGCTATTGCAGCTGCTATGTAATGAAATGCAAATAGTAAGTAATCACTCTTTAAGCACAGAAGATGAGAAGCTTTTATTATTTATCCTTAGAAAACTTTAGAGCCATTGAACAGATTTAGAATTTGCGATATTGCCATTGAGCTCAGCCTTCATTTACTAAATCATAGCTAAGAGCAATGATTTCACAGTGTTCAGCCCTGTTACTTATTCTTGCCAAGGATTTCTTTAAGTATAGAAGGTATGACAAGAAATGGATGTCAGGGCAGCTGACTAATTAAAAAATACTCTTAACTGTTCCTGCAGAACCACTACCCCAAACAGGGCAGTCTACACACTTGGAAATGAGCAGAGAAATAAGCCAATATACAGGGTGAATCTAATGTTACATTTTTATAGCTCTTTCCATCCCAGGGGATCGTAACTGTAAAGGCTGCATCCCTCTGAAAGTCCCACCATGACTGCTGAAATCCAGTAGTTTGCTGCAAATGAACCATTTAGCTGCATAAAATGGTGATGCAGCAATTTCCAGCCAAGAACACAGGTGTCTGACAGGAAGAATAGTTGTGCGTGGCTGTGCTGCAGTGACTCAAACTGGGATCTATCTGTGCTTCTGCAAGGACTGAAATTTTGTGGTACGGGCAGACAGCTGTGACCCTGACACAGGGGCTGAGCATGATCCAGCCCTGATGCAAAAGGCAGCAGGCATCCTGGGCAACTAATATTGAGCTGGATGGATTCTGTCCTTGCAGAGTGACCCACTGAAACTCTGAGTTGTTTTGCCCTTCTCAGTGTGCAGCCCTAAGGAGATTTACAGTCCGAGGCACTGTGGCAGCAGGTGCCAAGTGCCATGAGCTGCCCAAGACTGCAGTGTTCCCCAAAAGCCAAAAGCAAAGGGCAAAGATGTCAAACCATAATTTCTGCTGGTGGGAGGTGCTTCTGGCTGAAGTGTTGAAAGCCTGTTGTCTTTAAGTCTACAAAAGTGGAGAAGTTGGATCAGCAAGTCTGTGGAGCGAGAATAATCCTTTCAAGGCAAAGTGTATGGCATGAGACTCTGGCTCTTGTTCCAGTGTCTAGGTGACTGTCTGCTCACCTTGACACCATTTGCCAGGAAGGAAAAATTTATGTCGAGATGCTGTTTGTGGGTGATAGTAATAGCTTAATTTTCTCATAGCTTTGAGTTGACAAGCTATGAGTTTCGTAGTGTAGTTTATAAATAGAAATTATAATGGGTCTGCAAATTGGCTATTAGATGCATTTTTAGATTGGTCATTACATTAAAATAGGGAGGATGAAAGGACTTCTCAAAAATCACATGGTGAATTATTGGCAAAGCCAATAAACAAATCCTAATTTATTCCTTTGACACATCCATGTGTGTGCTCTAACAAATGTACAGAGACAGCTAATGACAGCCAACTGTCAAAAAGCACAATACAGCTCATGTAAAAAATCAGAATACCTTTTATTGTTCACTGTTAGAGAAAATACAGCATATTACACATGGAAACAATGGTGTGTTCATGCGAACACACACAGTGTGGAAGGACGTATATCCTCCATGTTTTAGTTATCCAGCTAAGGGTTTTTCCAGTATATTTTCAAGGTTACTCTGCTCATCACAATAGACTTCGTTTGTTATTGATTCAAGCATGTATTCAAGTGTAGAGCGGTCAAAGATGGTTACAAAGCCTGTAGGAATGAGTGACTCCATTCTGGCTGGTGAGAAACACAAGGATAAAAGCAAGGTGCATTCCACTATCAGGAGCGCACCAAGAGCCTTTCTGAGGAAGAAATCACATTTTTCAGGACTTGTCAGTATACTCCCCAACCTATTAAAGAGAAGCAATGGATTCCTATCCAGCCCACATAAGCTGATGCAGTTAGCCTAAACAGAGGCTTCTCATTGCAGCTGCTGGGGAATCCAATGCTATGATCCTGGCAGAGATGTTATGGTATCCTTTGTTAATGCATCTATAAGCATGGGATCTCAGCACTGATCTAATGGGCTGCTGCTACACCTAAAAAACAACTGACACATGAAGCTGATGAATCCCTGTAGTAATTCTATTAACATCCTTAATGAAATTATAACATGGGTGATTTTACCCCTCTGCAGCAATGCAAGAGGGAATTGCCCTGGAGAGCCTGTAACTAAAGTGTGGCAGGGATGTCTGAGAAAAGCATTTTTCTGCTTGTTTTAGTGCAAAATGAAGTGCCCTGATGGGCTGGAAAACCTCCCTGTCTTCTGTGGTTTTGAACTCTTCGCAGCACTAATGGTGCAGGTGTCCTCTGTGAGAGGGTGATGCATCAGGGCTCTGACACAGCGGCAATGTTCTTGGCACCCTCCCAAGTGCTTGCTGTGTGGCCACACTTCCTTCTGTCTCTTTCACAGGTATGCATATCCTGTCTTATCACATAGCTTCTCAAAAACAGCGTTTTCATTCACCTTTGTCGTCTCCTCTCCTTGTGCCTCCATCTGACCATGATTTATCTGCTTGCTGCTCCCTGTCAGAAGGGCAGCTTTGCCTGGACTCTGCCACTGGACAAAGAATTACCAAAAATAAGCAGCAGAGCTACAGTCTTGACCTATCATTGTATAGAGAATAGATCAAGAACAGAAATGAGAAATTCTCAATTTCTTTTTGTTTTGCTCCTGATTTTCTAGCCTGTGGAGAGGTTTACCTGATGCATTAACCATGTTCATTGCCTGTTCTTAGGATAGCTTGATTGCATTGCAGTTCTGTCATTAACGGCTTGTCAGTATTGTGAATCAAGAATCATATCTTGAGATTGAAGGGACCCACAAGGATCATTGAAATCCAACTCTTTGCCCTGCACAGGACAATCCCAAGAATCACACCATGTACCTGAGATCATTGTCCAAACACTTCTGGAATGATGCTCTCATGTGAAGTTACCTCAAGTATGTAAGAGCCAAAAAGGCACTCCACAAAACCCTCCCAAAGACTAGACAACATTTTTATAGTCTTCCACAATAGCCCAGGCTCCTCCTGCAGTTTGTTAAGATTATATAGAGTGACTAATGGGGCTGGGGACTGGGGGATTCAGACAGGAAGCCACAGGAGGATCTGACTAAGTTTTCTGCTACTTCCAAGACTGTTGCCACATACGCAGGTGCAGTGATGTGACTACGAAGCTGCAGTATCTCATCTATATGGTTTGTGATTTCCATGTTAATATGTTAAATGTATTCTGTTTCATAGCCCATCCTTTCCTCCCACAGCAGCTGCAATCCCAAGAGATGGAGTAGCCCAGCTCTGTAGTGATCCAGGAGTCAGAGGGAGAGAACAGGGAAGGTGGTGTGTGTGTGGGATGCACACACACGCACGGGAATTTTATTTCTCTTTCTGCCTATGGTAGCTACTCTCCACGTTCTGCACAGGGATGAGAAGTCCTAGCAGCCACTTCTTGCCAAAGACTTCTTTCAGGTTGTCCCTCCAGGGCCGGGCTCTTACCACCATTCCTTTCCGCACCTGGTACCGTGTCTGCCCACGCAGGATCAGCAGCATCTGGTGACAGCAGAAGCCAGCGCAGGCCAGTCCAATCCCAAGCCAGAGGTAGAGCATGAGGATGACAAACATCTCAGAGCTAAGCAGGGCTCCTGAAAACCAGGAGGGAGGGAGGACAATAAAACAAAGAGTTTAGATACACCCCACATGCAGTGTAACACAGCCCTAGGAACCAACAAACCACCTGTTCTCTCTGGCCGCAAGTGGGGAGGTAGGAAAAAGACAGCCTGGTTGCTCTAACTATGTTAAATTTTTTGCTTCACAGTGTCTGATGCAATGGACCTGCTGCAGAAATATTAAAATGATAATAGCCTCTTGTACAGTTCTCCTTTTGCTGTTAATGTGACGATCTAGATTATAGAGAAAAATTCAGCCAGAAGTAAAGCATATCTGTAAGACTCCAGCACTATTCTGAACAATGATCAATTTATTTAAGGATTTATCTGCTCATCACAGGGAATCTAAGATTTCTAGGATTTTGAAAAGACAAGTAGATCCTTCTAGCATGTAGATCCTCCCAGAAGCCTTACTCTTTGTATTAACACAAGGCAGAAATATTTCAGATTTCTCTTTTTCTTGATCTCTACTGTATGACTATGTGTGCATATATATGTATACATATATACATATGTTAAAAAAGAAAAACAAATCAATAATGACTTTCCTACCTTTGGGGCATTGCAGTTTTCATTTGAATGCAAAAAAGAAACAGAAACCTTTCTAAAATACAATTTAAATTCCTTTCATTAGCTGCTGCTAGAATATTCAAAATACTTTGAATATCTGAAGCTCCTAAATCGACTGGGGGCTTTTTAGTATATATTTGTGATAAATATATTTGAATAAAAATATTCTGTGGCCCTTTCCTCTACAACGATTTTAGAGCTCCTTCTGGAAAATATTAGTATAACAGCAGGTGTCACTGAGTGACCTTTCTCATTAATATAACATTCTCTGTGTGCCCATATGATGTTTATGCACATATTTTGTGCATATTGGTGTATTATTAAACACCCGTATTTACACACAGGCATATTTACACAAAAGAAATGAAATGTGTGTCAATACTGGTATAAATAGCTGATCTCTTTTCACTGGTTCCTATAAGGTTTAGAAGTAAAAAAGCCCTCACATGCTTCTGTTCCTCTGGAACTCCATGGGCCCTACAAGACCAACAGTGATAGAGCAGGGATTGCATGGACAGTAGAGGTGTGCTACCTAAAAGAGGCACATGGGTGCTTCAGGTTTTAAGTTCAACAGAAGGGCCATGGACATGCATCTCTTGCTTCCCTTATGCAGAAGGCTGGATTAGATGGTATCACCTGGTTTTGCAATCTGTGAATCCCATCTTTTCCACCTGGCAGTGCTGTAAGAGAGATTGGGGCAGGCTCCTCTGAGGATAATTTGTAAGGACACTGACTACAGCCTCAAGCTTTCAGAGACTGACTTCACTTAAAAAAGGTGCAGGAATCATTCTGTTTTCTCCCTAAATGCAATGTCATCTTTCCCTTCTTATTAGATCCCATTCAGCTCAGCAGGCTCCGTATGCAACACAGCAAGAGAAGAACAAGCCCCTTAGGATAATGACACATCCTTATACCAATTCTGTCAGAATAACTTAATCTACCAGGTAGGAAGCCCAGAGCCAAATACTGGATTCTCTGTCGCTCTTTTACTGGACCAGAGTGTGACAGACGTTTTTTTTTCCTACAGCTGATACTGAGATGGGGTAAGGAGAGAGAGATTTTCTTTAGACCCTTTGCAAGGCATCTATAAGCTTTATTTATCTGACTTGCTGAAATTCAACATTCAGGAAGTGATTACCCTTGTTTCCCCTTGAAAATATTAAGCATCTCTGAGCCATCCTTTCCAGATATGTGATATTTTTTTAACCTTTTCTTCAAGTTACCTACATAAAGCATTTTCTATAATTTGTGTGGTCCAATACAATGTGTTTACAATAGTGCTCTCCATTTGCCCCTCATCCCCACAGTCTCTTTTAGTCTTGGATTCTTCTTTGCTCTAAGTGACCCAGTGTGATCTCAAGCTTATATTGCCATATATTATCCATGCCAGAAAAGCTGTATTATAGGTTGTAGTTATCGACTTTGGGTCAGATTCTGAAATCCATGCTTGAATACAGTCTGGGCAGAATGAGCCAGCTGAAAACTTCCCCAGCATGAAAGCAGGGAACACTTAGTTGACATAAGACCAGCAGATTAAGCCTTTCATCCTCTTTTACTACTTCTGTGGTACAGTTGGCATGAAGGAGAAGAAGAAAGATAAAGTTTTTTCCCTGTTATTGCAGTCCTCTGTTTGGATCATACAACAACCCTTAAGTAATAGTTACATTAGCTGAAAAATACTGTGCGAGTAACCCTTCCAGGTAACCATTCAAGACTATTTTTCTTTCCTGTAATGGGGGTTAAATGTGCTGGTGGAAACCCAGTAGGCCCTTCCTCCCAAGCAATCAAGACGCCACATGCATGTATCTTGCTATGTGAGGCAGCAGTTCTCTTCTCAGCAGAACTAGAGGTTTGGTGGGAGCTGCTGGAAGCTGCTGCCTCTCAAGGGTGTTCTGGCTCTTAGCTCTGCACCCAGCCCCATTGTGTCCCACTCAAACACTGCCCAGATGCTGTCTTGGCACCACAGTTGCTGCCACCAGAGCTGGGGCACTTCAGTGTCTCTTTAAATGTATGCCAGGATCCACCTCTGTGCAGATGAGTCCTCAGAGTCAGAGAGAACTAATTCCTTGATAATCTCCTCCTATATCCCTGCTCCCCCTCCCAGACTGCTGTGCTGAGCAGAGCTTAGGCACAGAGGAAAATCATTCCCAGTGTTTTTAATGCTAGTAAAGCTCATGCAATATTATTTACAAAAATTCTTCTAGTTGGAAAAATGATTCCATAAAAATGTCATGGCAGGATTTCATGTTTATTGTCTTTCAGTGATTACCATGACGAATCTGCAAATTTGCCAAGTAGAGAGCATTTGTTTGTTTTCAGATGGCAACCCAGCCTGGAATCTGAAAAGCAAGCTGGGGCCTCTCAGGCTCCTGTATTCCCAGCAGTGGAATCTCCACACTCAGATTTTAATCAACACTTCTGGTGACAGTGCACAACCCAAAACAGACTCCCTTCTTACTGAGCTCAGCTGAACCTGCAAAGCTAAAATATGTGGCATACCTATTTTAGTCTAGTAAAAGCTGATGTAAGTGTATGAGGCAGGAGCTGCATGGGGGGAGATGGCAATTTCCAGCAGTCGCTCTCAGGGCAGAGTAACAGTCTAGGCTGTCTGCATAATCCCTTCTCTGAGGTTGGGATCCATCTATCTCTTGGGTTTGGACAGAGAAAGGGTTGAGGTTGGAGAGTTTGAGGGTGTGTTGAAAGGTGAAGAGCCAAGGCTTCTTGCTCTGCGAGAGCAGAGGATGACTTATGGGAGCAAAATCAGGAGAGGGAAAGAAAAGGGTTGTGGACATTTACAGAAAGGCAGGGAGAGGGGGGAAAGGGGAAGAAGTAGAAAGAAGGGTAAGGAGTGGTAGCAAGGAGAAGGAGGTATCTGCTTTTGTTGTGGAGATTTTGCAAAGAGCAGCACAGAGAATTTCCCCTGGTTCTCTGTGGACTTGTGTCCCAGACTGGGGTCACAAGACAGGGAGCTAATCCTGTAATATTAACTCCTCTCTCAGTTTCTGTCGCCTGAACCCCAATTCTCCTGTGCTGGAGATAAAAAGATCTCAGTAAGTTTGCACTGCCAGAAGGCAGGAGGTGAGTGACAGTAAAAGGCATGAGTGGACCTGGGTAAGATATACCTGCTGGGATATGGGTATACCTGCTGTAGATTTGTAGGGTAAAAAGCCTACAGGACCCCCCACCCTCTACCTGTAGGACAGGCAAAAGATCCCCCATACCTGCAGTGAAATCCATCTCCTCTGTCTAAGTACAACACATGTCTGCACAACAGATAGCTCTATTCTATCACCACCAAGTTGGTTATGGGGCATTTTCCAGAGCCTAATGCATTGGGAATATAGCTATGGATGTAACCTGGAGTGTAGCACTGCTCTGTTCACCAGCTTCTATTTCAGGTGAAGCAAAGTCTTTTGAAAAGGCTGGCTGTAGCCTCCAAAGAAGGCCAATTGCCCCTCTTGCCCATTTCCATACCACACCTCCACACAGATGGCTATCCAAGGAAGATCAGGTCCCCCCATCCCAGGAGCCCTGGAGGAGCAATATGCTCCTCATTTCTGAGCAAGGAGTCCTTACCTGAGAAGAACTGGCTGATGGAGTGAGGCAGAAGAGTGAGGAAGGCCAGTGGGTCCACAAAGGACATGGAAAGTGTAGCAGAAATGTAAGCCATGCCTGCCACCAGGGAGTCAAGGCAAGCCAGGGAGGTGTAGAGGCAGAACATGATGAAGTTTCGCATGTTCCTGCTCCCGATGCAGTTCCCTGTGAAGAAACAGTGGTGGTCATGCCTCTGGGTGACTCTGGCACACAGTCTACAGAAGTGAGTGCTGGGCAAGGCTGAGCCAGGGGACCTGCTTCCATCCAGCCAGTGTGCCACTTCAGCTCCTTCGCCCAAGTTTAAGTCCTTGCCCAAGTCCTCGGGGGAGCTCTGGATCACAAGGACGTAGTTGCCCAGGGCATTAGCTGAGAGGAAGAGGAAGAGGGCCCCATGCAGCAGAGCAGGCGAGAAAAGTGGGGTGGTGGAAGGGTCTCTGAACATGCTGGGGATGAAGACAAAGATCTGGAGGACGAAGGTCACTAGGGAGATGCACAAGAAGTAGGCTGGAGCGATAACATTGAGCAACCTGAGAACTAGCATTGCGGATCACGTTCCTGCGGGGGAAAGCAAGGAGAGAAGGAACATCACCGCTCCGGCTGCATACTTCATCCTTCCATTTCCTGCCGGGTCCCGGCCCCGCCGCCTTCGGGAAATGCCCTCCGGGGCCGCTCTCCCTCGCCGCCGCCCCACGGCCCCTGCCGGGCCGAGGTAAAGGGAGAGCCCGTGGGCAGCGACCGCTCCCCGGTGCCCGGAGGAAACACCCCGGCCCCGGCGCTAGCCTCCGGGGAACTTGCAGCAGCGGTGCCCCGGAGGGGCTGCAGCGGCTGGAAGGGGAGAGGCGGCTCCCTCGGTGTGCTGGCGATGTGAGCACTGCTCTGTTCGCCTAGCAGAGTCTCTCTGCCAGGCAGGGTCAGTTTTGGTATTGCATGAGAGGAAAAAAGGTGGTGCTGGAGGAGGGGGGAGTGAATTGGAAAGGAGGGGTGGNGGGAGAGGCGGCTCCCTCGGTGTGCTGGCGATGTGAGCACTGCTCTGTTCGCCTAGCAGAGTCTCTCTGCCAGGCAGGGTCAGTTTTGGTATTGCATGAGAGGAAAAAAGGTGGTGCTGGAGGAGGGGGGAGTGAATTGGAAAGGAGGGGTGGGAGGAGGAGAAGGGGTGGGGGGAGAGGTTGCTCTAATCCACTGCAATACGGATCAAATCCAATGCTCTAATTTATCCCTTAAAGCCACGGATCTACAGATTACCTCTATGACTGCTGTCCTGTTCTGCACGAAATTAGAAAATAAACAAAACAGCTGGTCTAGTGCTGTCCGGATGCAACCTGCGGCGCTCGGCTAGCGAGCCGGGGCAGCCCCGCAGCTGCAGCCGCAGCTCTGGCCGGGCACGACTCATCCCGGCCAGACAGGCGGTCACCCCTGATCCCGGGGCTCAGCCTCCATCGTCAGGGCACGGACAGCCCCGGGATCCACAGGCGGCGCGAAGTGAGCTGGGTGGCGGTGTGGGTACACCGGCACGCCGGGCACACCCACGCCGGCAGCCTCAAGGACTCTCCAGCGCCGGTGTCTGCAGAGCCCCGGCGGTCCCGGACCCGCCTCGGCCCCGCGGCGCTGCAGGCTCACGCTGCCACCTTGCAGTCCCCTTGTCCCCAGGCGAGGCGGGTGCCGCCCGGTACCGGCGTGTCTGGCGCCGGCGGCAGCTGCTACGGCCGGCCATGCCGACATCCCCACGGCAGCCGAGCCAGAACGCAGCCTGGAGTCTGCCCTGTTCTTCCTCTTCCTCTTCCTCTTCCTCTTCCTCTTCCTCTTCCTCTTCCTCTTCCTCTTCCTCTTCCTCTTCCTCTTCCTCTTCCTCTTCCTCTCCCTTCCTGCTCTTTTCCCGTCCCTCTTCTCTCTGCCCCTGCCGCGTGTCTGTCTCTCTCCGTGCAATGCTCCATGTCTCTCCCTGTCCTCGTCCCTGTTCTTTTCAACCCCGGACTTCTCCCTCTCCCTCTCTATCTCCCTCCCCCGTCGTGTTCTTGTCCGGTCGTCTCCCTTCCCGACCCTCCCCGTGTTCCTGCCCCCGCCCCGGCCTGTCTGCACCGTAGCTGTCCCTTCAGCACCACCCGCACCTGCTGCAGGTCCTTCCCTCTCCCAGCGAGCGCAACCCTGCCCAGGAGAAGGGAAAGGTGTTCTTGGGCCTCTGAGGTCCTGACAACTCCCACGGGGAGAGCAGAAGGATGGGAAGAGACATTCTGCTGCCCCAGTCGGCAGAACAGCATTCCTTCCCACAGTGTGGGTGAGGAAGGCAAGGTGAGGTTTCTGTGTGTCCCCGTGCCTTGCCAAAGCTGCCCCGGTTGGAACCAGCATTGGAGGCAAGGGGAAATGTTGGGAGGGGTTGTTGCAGGTTCAAAGCCTCCCTTAACACAAGCAGGAAAGGCTTTGATCCGGGCAGGTGGTGCCTGGGCAGTAACAGTAGCCTGGTGCTGGTAGAAGTTTTGCAGACAAGTGTTTGTTCTCTGACAGCTACACACCCTCACCCCCCTCTGCCCACCCACGCTCTTCTTGTACTGTCTACACAGGCTCTGTGCACAGCCTCTCCTTCTACACACCTACGTGTGCACCCTCCCAGCTCTGATGAATAGCATCACTGTCTCCCTCCACAGATGAGCCACCCATGACAGGAGAAGGGGACAGAAGAGGGTTATTGGGCTGTAGCTGTGTCCCTGGAGACAGTAAAACTCTGCACTGGTGAAAAGTCAAAGAAAAATGCATTTTACGTAATCTTAGGTCCTAGGCTTACTGGCCAGCTCCTCAGCACAGACTCTGCAACTCCACAAGAGACTCTCCCTTTGCCTGAAGGTTCAGAGCAAGATGAAAGTGTGTTTCATGTCTCAGTTCCTAGGGAGAGAGGACCAGAGGAGAGAGCGGCTGTGCTTGTCTCCTGCACGTGCACTAGCATGGAAGGTGATGACAGCAACCAAGTGTTTGAGGGTTCTTTATTAGAAATAATTTTTCTCACAGCTAACTTTCATGGTTCAACATTTCTGAGAAAAGCAGTGGCAATAATACAAGCAAGTGCAAACCAAGCCTGTAGGAACTGGATCTGCAGTGACGAACAGCTAAGAGACACCTCTGGCAGAACTGAAGGGGAAGCTGCTCAGAACGGATCTAGTTTTCACTCCCACCTCCCTCATTCTCCTGTCACGACTACTGAGAATAAAAATCCTCCAATATTCCCTCAACTCATCAATTTAAAGTCGACTGAGCCTTGCAATAGAGATACATGACCCAGTCTAGGTTTTATCTTTAAATAATNAAGGGAAGGGAAGGGAAGGGAAGGGAAGGGAAGGGAAGGGAAGGGAAGGGAAGGGAAAACTGGTTTCCACTGGAACAGAAGATAAATTAGGCAGATTATTCCACATATTCTCATTAAAATGCTCCTGCACATTGATGCTTATGATTTGTTGCTGTCAAAATAGTGGATTCATATTTTACAACATAGCAAAAAAATCCTCTTTCAGCGCTGTTGTGTTGATATTATGAGCTGTTTGCAGGATGGGGGAGAAGTTGACTGGGGATGAATTTTCATATGTATATGCATGTGTATATAAGAGAGAGATGAGTAAATAAAATATTAGCACAGGAAGTAAGTAAAAAATGGGAAAAGTCTGGAGCAAACATTAAAAGTAACAACATTTTCTTAATTTACATTAATTGGGTTTTTTCCTTCTGTAAAATCAACCCCATAAGACAACTTGTGTGTGTGACACTCAGAAATGTTTTCTCCCTTTTTCTTCTCTGAGTCTGGTTGTGACCCAAGAGATGGAGCATTTCCCCATTCTGCTTTTCAACCATAGGTAAAATCACTCATACTCAACTCATAGGTAAAATCATGTGTCAAGATTTTCTTGTCTTTTGACTACAGCAAGGATTATGCTATCTGCCTTTGTCTGGAAGAATTTGGCAGCTGGGCATAAGAAACACATGTAAGAGCAATTTATTGTTCTCATTACCTACTGTGCAGATGTTCTCCAGAAATTAGCACAGTATACCACAGCCAGTCCCTCTCTCACCCCAGCCTTGATGATCCTAAGTGTCACCACTCCACTCTTTCCTGCTGGCCAAATATGTGCAGAGACTTTCCTTAGTATGGACTCTTTCCCAGTATGTCCCTTTAGCAAGCAGGGTAAAAAGCACTGACATAATCTAGACAGTTGTCAGTCAGTTGGTGGTTTCATCCTCTTGTTCAGTCATCTGGGCTACATTTGATAATGACTGGCAGATGACAGTTTTCATAGCTTTGTGCCCAGATCTTCTAATTCTTTGTGCTTAGAGATTTCAAACACAATAAAATACTGTTCCAGTTGATGCCCTGCTCTGATACACCCTGCCCAACCACTTCGAAGGTTTCACTTTAAATTGCATCCCAAATTATGTATAATTTCTTCCATCTCAAAATGTGCATTGCCTTAGCCCGTACCATTAGCTTATTGTTCAAAATAGAGTCTGATGGTGATTTTTCTCTGGAATGAGTAATTTAACCTCTGCTATTTGCTGTGACATTTTTCAAGAAATGAATGCTCTCTGTGGTAAACCCGGTGCTGCTTGATTTAAATTATCACTTAACTACAAGTTTTATGAAGTGGTTTCTGGTTTGGTTTGATTTTTTTTTCTTCTGAGTAGTTAGCCTTCAAAATTTGAACACTCACAATGTCTGGAGAGGTTTCCTGTTTGATGAGGTAAAGCTGAATGGCCAGGAAAAGTAACAGGGGCTGCCTAATGTCTTCAGTTTAGCAATAAAATAAATATAGCATAGCTGAGCTGCATGCCTGTATGCTGGTAGGCTTCAAATCTGCCTAGGTGGAGCCATTAATACTGAGAGCAAAAGGATGCTCAGCCCTTTCCTCATTCAGTTCTGTGTTATACTACATAGGTTGTCAGGACCTGATCTTCCATAAACACAAATCTAATGCTAAGCTTCTACTCATAGTGAGAAATTACTTTCAGAGGCAAACTCAACCATCTTTCCCAATTTTCCATATCCTTGCTTCAGGTCTACCTGTCCTTTGCAGAAAAAAGTCTGATAAAGTCCTCAGGTCTCAAGTGATGGAGATCCTCCACCACGTCCAGGCAATTCATTCAGCTACTTGTTATTAATTCAGAGTATTTCATGCATGATGTGGCACTCCCTTGCAGCAGTCTAAGAGATTAGTCCTTATCCCAGTGGATTCAGAGAAATATGAATCCTTTCCTCACNAGCTGTCCCTTCAGCACCACCCGCACCTGCTGCAGGTCCTTCCCTCTCCCAGCGAGCGCAACCCTGCCCAGGAGAAGGGAAAGGTGTTCTTGGGCCTCTGAGGTCCTGACAACTCCCACGGGGAGAGCAGAAGGATGGGAAGAGACATTCTGCTGCCCCAGTCGGCAGAACAGCATTCCTTCCCACAGTGTGGGTGAGGAAGGCAAGGTGAGGTTTCTGTGTGTCCCCGTGCCTTGCCAAAGCTGCCCCGGTTGGAACCAGCATTGGAGGCAAGGGGAAATGTTGGGAGGGGTTGTTGCAGGTTCAAAGCCTCCCTTAACACAAGCAGGAAAGGCTTTGATCCGGGCAGGTGGTGCCTGGGCAGTAACAGTAGCCTGGTGCTGGTAGAAGTTTTGCAGACAAGTGTTTGTTCTCTGACAGCTACACACCCTCACCCCCCTCTGCCCACCCACGCTCTTCTTGTACTGTCTACACAGGCTCTGTGCACAGCCTCTCCTTCTACACACCTACGTGTGCACCCTCCCAGCTCTGATGAATAGCATCACTGTCTCCCTCCACAGATGAGCCACCCATGACAGGAGAAGGGGACAGAAGAGGGTTATTGGGCTGTAGCTGTGTCCCTGGAGACAGTAAAACTCTGCACTGGTGAAAAGTCAAAGAAAAATGCATTTTACGTAATCTTAGGTCCTAGGCTTACTGGCCAGCTCCTCAGCACAGACTCTGCAACTCCACAAGAGACTCTCCCTTTGCCTGAAGGTTCAGAGCAAGATGAAAGTGTGTTTCATGTCTCAGTTCCTAGGGAGAGAGGACCAGAGGAGAGAGCGGCTGTGCTTGTCTCCTGCACGTGCACTAGCATGGAAGGTGATGACAGCAACCAAGTGTTTGAGGGTTCTTTATTAGAAATAATTTTTCTCACAGCTAACTTTCATGGTTCAACATTTCTGAGAAAAGCAGTGGCAATAATACAAGCAAGTGCAAACCAAGCCTGTAGGAACTGGATCTGCAGTGACGAACAGCTAAGAGACACCTCTGGCAGAACTGAAGGGGAAGCTGCTCAGAACGGATCTAGTTTTCACTCCCACCTCCCTCATTCTCCTGTCACGACTACTGAGAATAAAAATCCTCCAATATTCCCTCAACTCATCAATTTAAAGTCGACTGAGCCTTGCAATAGAGATACATGACCCAGTCTAGGTTTTATCTTTAAATAATCAGACAGTGTTTTCTCCATATTTTAACAGCTTACATCAAAATAATAATAATAAAAAAAAGAAAATTACAGAGAAATCTTTTCATGTCATGAAAGACTCCCAACTGAGGGGACTGCATCTCATGAAAGACATTAAGCCTGCCTGCATGGGGAACATCAAAAGCTGTAGCCAAAGCGGGGGGGGAAGGGAANCACTCAGAAATGTTTTCTCCCTTTTTCTTCTCTGAGTCTGGTTGTGACCCAAGAGATGGAGCATTTCCCCATTCTGCTTTTCAACCATAGGTAAAATCACTCATACTCAACTCATAGGTAAAATCATGTGTCAAGATTTTCTTGTCTTTTGACTACAGCAAGGATTATGCTATCTGCCTTTGTCTGGAAGAATTTGGCAGCTGGGCATAAGAAACACATGTAAGAGCAATTTATTGTTCTCATTACCTACTGTGCAGATGTTCTCCAGAAATTAGCACAGCATACCACAGCCAGTCCCTCTCTCACCCCAGCCTTGATGATCCTAAGTGTCACCACTCCACTCTTTCCTGCTGGCCAAATATGTGCAGAGACTTTCCTTAGTATGGACTCTTTCCCAGTATGTCCCTTTAGCAAGCAGGGTAAAAAGCACTGACATAATCTAGACAGTTGCCAGTCAGTTGGTGGTTTCATCCTCTTGTTCAGTCATCTGGGCTACATTTGATAATGACTGGCAGATGACAGTTTTCATAGCTTTGTGCCGAGATCTTCTAATTCTTTGTGCTTAGAGATTTCAAACACAATAAAATACTGTTCCAGTTGATGCCCTGCTCTGATACACCCTGCCCAACCACTTCGAAGGTTTCACTTTAAATTGCATCCCAAATTATGTATAATTTCTTCCATCTCAAAATGTGCATTGCCTTAGCCCGTACCATTAGCTTATTGTTCAAAATAGAGTCTGATGGTGATTTTTCTCTGGAATGAGTAATTTAACCTCTGCTATTTGCTGTGACATTTTTCAAGAAATGAATGCTCTCTGTGGTAAACCCGGTGCTGCTTGATTTAAATTATCACTTAACTACAAGTTTTATGAAGTGGTTTCTGGTTTGGTTTGATTTTTTTTTCTTCTGAGTAGTTAGCCTTCAAAATTTGAACACTCACAATGTCTGGAGAGGTTTCCTGTTTGATGAGGTAAAGCTGAATGGCCAGGAAAAGTAACAGGGGCTGCCTAATGTCTTCAGTTTAGCAATAAAATAAATATAGCATAGCTGAGCTGCATGCCTGTATGCTGGTAGGCTTCAAATCTGCCTAGGTGGAGCCATTAATACTGAGAGCAAAAGGATGCTCAGCCCTTTCCTCATTCAGTTCTGTGTTATACTACATAGGTTGTCAGGACCTGATCTTCCATAAACACAAATCTAATGCTAAGCTTCTACTCATAGTGAGAAATTACTTTCAGAGGCAAACTCAACCATCTTTCCCAATTTTCCATATCCTTGCTTCAGGTCTACCTGTCCTTTGCAGAAAAAAGTCTGATAAAGTCCTCAGGTCTCAAGTGATGGAGATCCTCCACCACGTCCAGGCAATTCATTCAGCTACTTGTTATTAATTCAGAGTATTTCATGCATGATGTGGCACTCCCTTGCAGCAGTCTAAGAGATTAGTCCTTATCCCAGTGGATTCAGAGAAATATGAATCCTTTCCTCACTGCAGTCTTTTACATACTTTAAAGTGGCTACCATGTCTTCCCAAGATGAAGCCATTCAAGTCCTTTAATACTCCCTCTTGGACTGTGTTCAAAAATCTCTGAAAGAAAGAGCAAGGATCCTGGTATATTGTTCCTGTTGTACAAGCACCTGAGAGGGGCATCAAGCACCGAGGTCAGGCAGACTGACAGTGTGGCTTTAGGCANTAAAGTGGCTACCATGTCTTCCCAAGATGAAGCCATTCAAGTCCTTTAATACTCCCTCTTGGACTGTGTTCAAAAATCTCTGAAAGAAAGAGCAAGGATCCTGGTATATTGTTCCTGTTGTACAAGCACCTGAGAGGGGCATCAAGCACCGAGGTCAGGCAGACTGACAGTGTGGCTTTAGGCAGTTTAGGCAGTTAGGGGTTTTAAATGATGTAGATTGCCCATTGTGTTGCTCCAGTTGTGCTGAGGGGTTTGATGAGGAGGATGTTTATTAACAAAGGAAGAGATGGTAACATGTTTCCAAGGAGTTGAGATATCACGTTGTTCATGGTCCATTCTAGCCAGCCCATGCAATGGAGCAAGAGGTGTGTTTGAAAAAAAGGCTCTAAGTCATAACTTACGGTGTGCCCTGCTGTGTCAGGAACGCTGTTGCAAAAATCAACATTTCACTTATTTGTTGCTTGTTGATGGTGTCAGGAAACAAACTTTTGCAGTCAAGTAAATTTCAGTGTGTCAGAGCATAACAACAGGAAGAGAAAATGTTGATGATAGGTGGGAAGGGAGTGTTGTGGAGAGAAGGAACTCTCAGGCCCAAGCTCAGGCCAGGGCTGTTGTCTCTGGCTGTGGTCCACTCTCTCCTCCATCCCCCTGGCCCTGCAAATGCCCCTGAGTTCTGTCCTCATAACGGTATGGGAATTCTTCCCCTGAGAGACTCAAGATTCTTCCCTTCCTACAGTGGCCTACAGTAGCCTGCACCCTTCATCAAACACTGCCTGTAATACTGTCTCAGCACCATAGGAATGGCTGAATGCTGCAGCAAAACCCCTTATGGAAAAGATCCACTAGTGAAAAGGAAAAGAAGGACAAGAGGCATTTTGTTCCTGCAAAGCTCTGAGCATCCTCTGCAGTGTCTGGGTGTTCTCAAATTCCCTTTCATCCCCAGCAGGCCTTAGTACCAGACATTATATCCTGACAACAAGGTGTCATGCTGCCACTTGATGGGCATCTTGCCTTCAAAATACTTTGACTATCAGGTAAAGTACACGATAAAACATCTCTGAAAATATTTGTCTCAGCTGACTGATTTGGAGCTCCTGAGCCATAAAGCTCAAGCCAACTGAGCAGACCCATCAAACCCAGGTGGCTATCATGGAAAGTTATTGGAGCAAGGTTCCTGACATTCTGCATTATTTCCAGGCAGAACATTTCAGGAACAGGGCTCTTAAGTAGAAAATTAAATTAATAAACGTAAATGATGTTTATTGCAAGGGAGGATTAAACCCCAAACTAACAGGCATGAATATGTGAGGACAGTCATCCAAACCAATCTTCTGTCAGTAGAAGCAGCTACTGCTCCAGAAATTGTGCACTGCCCTTTTTCACAGCTCTGGCATCTTCCTTCTCGCCCCCAGCTGGCTGCCCAACCCTCATCTGCCATCACTGGATGCTTTGAGCATTGTGTCAAATTTATACTGGGCACATCAAGATGCAGGGGCCCTGGTCTTCCTTTCTGCTTGTGAAGTGTCAAGCACACCTAGGGAATCCTATAAATAATAAATAACAATAACACATGCACATATTCATAACCAAGTCATTGTTTAAGTAGTGAATATTCAGCACACACCAGATGGTTCTTCTTTCACTGCCTCCAAAATGGAAATGACCAGTTACTAAAGATAAAATATTCCTTCCCTCTGCTGCTTCCCTAGGGCTCCTACTTGTTGTTCTCTTGTAGAACTGCTACTCCCTAGAGAAAAAAGCCTTTCAGCCTTGGAAACATTGAAATCAGATCTGAAATATGAAATGTTTCAGCAGAAGCTGCAGATAAATGAACACAGAGTTAAATCAGTTCCAGAAAATAGACTTGGATTAATCCTCCTGTCTGCTGCAGCAGTGCTCTGGGAGAAGCAATCTCTCTCCCCAGCGTCACATGGCTGCTGCCTCTGCTATCAAGATGTCCCTCCACTAGGTCTGTAAGAGCAGTTCCTAAATGATTTTTGCTCTTCAAAAGTGCTAGTTAGCAGCCAGTGCATCACATGTACTGCACATGACCACCACCCAGCCACACTGCAGGTGGCAATGATTTTCACTGACTGATTTTACCTCTTGTTACATGGAGGGTCAGACTCTGCCTGCCTCATTTCCACCTATCCCAGTAGCTGCAGTTTTCCGTCCTGAACTCTTACATAAGATACACTAACAGCACTGGAAGCAGAGACCAGGCCCTCAGCCACTCAATGCCAAGTCAAACCGTGTGGCTTCCTGGTTTTCTTTGTCCCCATGTGCAACACATTATCTTGCCTAGCTCCATTGAAAGAGATGGTCCCATCCCGTCCCATCCCATCCCGTCCTGTCCCATCCTTTGGTATGAAAGACACAGGGCTCAAACAGTGGCAGATTTAGGAGCACCTTGAGTCCAGGCACCTCACTTTCCAAGCACACATTTAAGCCCCAGATTTGGTGCAGAACTGCCATTATCTCTGCCAGTCAGGTACCAATATAGAAGGGATTCCCACACTGATCCCTTAGTCAAGGTGCATTCTGTGCAGCTCTGAGCTAGACACCTGTTCAGCACCATCATCAGCCAGGGCATCCTCTGGGCAGCTCTCTGTCCCTACTGGTGAGAAACAGCATCTTTTCCTGGAGCCGATCTAGCTTGCTTTAACAGAAGAAATTCAAAGTACTGTTTAGGAAGCAGAGGCAGAACTATGTCTTCTTCTTAGGAAGCTGGAGGCAGCCCCATGCTCACCTTTTCCCAGTCCCCATGTGACCTGGACTTTCAAGGGAGGCAACTCTTTCTCTGTGACAGAAGGATGGTGGTGGGGGTGGGGCTGGGTAAGCTATCCCTACAGATGTTGGGAGCAAACCCCAGGCCCCTGACGCCAATAGCACCTCTGGGCTAGGCAGAGCTGAAGGGTAAACTTTGTTCTAGGATTAACAACTCCCTAGATGAGCCAAAGGAAAATAATTGAGATGCTACTTTTTTTTCTCAGCTGTAGGAAAAGAAATCCATTATTTGATCATGGGTAGCTGTTTGCCAGTTTCCAGGAATCACCTGATGTATTCAGTAACAAACAAATGAAGATTTTAGCACTGTTTTGAGTAAGACTAAGGTTAAGCTGATGGCACTTCATCAAGGTCAGCTACACATGTTTCTGTCAGAAGAAAGAGCATGCACGTGTCAGATGGTAAATTCTCTTATCCCCACGTTTCTGGGCACCTCCAAAGGCCAATGGTAGTCCAGGGACTACAGAGCCATTGTGGTGTCTCCTGTGGGACAGCACCTTCAGTCATATTCTCCCTCCTTGCAGGGGTAGTGACTGAGTGAGGAAAACCAGAGGACTGCACTGAAGAAGCAGTGGTTTTCCTCAGGGGAGGACTGTAGGGGATAAATACTGAGGACCACAGCATAAATAGCAAGAAAGGTGAATTATACCTATCTGAAGACCCACTGGAGGGCTAAGGGAGGAAACAGAAAAATGAGGAAGAAATATAAGGGAGACGTTCCATAGCAGTGAGCCTTGGACTTTCTCCAGACTTGTCTTCACTTGCTTCTCTCAGATTCCTGTCTGGTGGATTTGGGGTAAGCACAGCCAGCAGCTAGGTTTCCAAAATGCTTGCCAGAAGCAGAAGCCAGAATCTGCTTCACTCACAGCTTGGGAAAGGGAGCTATCCCATAGAATTGGAGGGGGTAGCAGGCACCTTCTGCTCTGGGAGAAGAGGGAGCAGTGGCTGTATAGTGGACAGCACGGACAAGGTCAGTTTTGGGGGTTCAAGGGGACCAGGGCCAAGAAGAGCGCTGTGGAGAGCTCAGGCAGAGGGAATCCTGTCATGATGTGGAGGGCAGGATGCAAAGGAGCTGGGGAACAAGAATGGAAGAGATGAAGATGCAGGGATGGAGGGGATTTCGGTGTGATGCGAAAGCTAGAAAGAACAAGGGTGGTCGGGGTCAGAAAGATCCAGCGGAGAGGCTGGGGTGATGGCCGGGATGAGAGGGTCAGGGGGCGCTGGCTTCCCAGGCACCTTTCCGGGGCCGACCCTCCTCGTCAAACTTCCCCGAGGTGTTCCAGCTGCTGCTGCCGCCCCCCTCCGACACAGCCAAGGAACAGCTGAAGGTCCACGCGTGACAGGTGAGTCTGTCACATGCTGGGGAACGACCGGCGGGGCGCTGGGGATGCGCTGGCACATGGAGGGACGCAGCTCACCGGTCCGGCTCGGCTCGGCTCGGCTCGGCTCGGCTCGGCTCGGCTCGGCTCGGCTCGGCTCGGCTCGGCTCGGCTCGGCTCGGCTCGGCTCGGCACGAGCCTGGGCGTGGCAGGGATGCCGGGCAGGGCCGGCAGATGGCGCCGGGAAGCCGCCGGGAAGCCGCCGGGAGCTGCGGGAGGAGGGAGCGGAGGAAGGAGGTGCGCGGAGGGGAGGAGTGCGTGGCCTGCCCGCGGTCTCACAGGGCGAGGATGTTCGTGGATGTGGGGTGGGAGCCAGCCATCACTACCCAAGAGAGATCTCTGCCCTATCTCCCTCTCCAGCTCCGCCGGGGGGCCCCCCGCCCTGCAGCTGTGATCAGCCTTGGGAGGGCAGCGCTTTCTCCCGAGCGGGACCCACATGCAGAGCAGCATCCCGCAGCCACAGCTCCCCAGATTGCCACTGCAGTCCTCAGTACGGGAGGATAAAAGATACATCAGGTGTGAATCCTGCCTCCTGCAGTGGGATGCTCTTTTGCAATATATGCTCCAAGCTTCTGCCCGAGAGGTGCAGCGTTTTCTCCTTGTTCATTGTGCCACATATTACATTGGTGACTAACAGGGAGCAAAAGAGCTGCTGCCTCTGCCTTGTCTCGGTATGGTGGAGCTCTCCCTGCGGCACTGGAAGGTCTGCTGAAGCAGTGGCAGAGCTGCCAGCTGCTGAGCTACCTGGGAAGGTGGATGAGGGACCAGACAGATGTAGAGCTGTGATCAGCAGTGACCACCAGTGTTTTAGGACTCTGCTTGTTATGGGGTGGTATTATTAGCCATAAATTGTTTGTCATCCACTCACATTTTCCCTCTGGTTTCAGTTCAATTGAGCATTCCCAGCTTCTCCCAGGTGTAACTCCAGCCTGATAAACTCCTCATTATCTCCACCTGAGTGGTACCTTCATTTCAGCGCATGTTGAAAGGAAGGGAGGGATAAAAGAGATGCCAAGAACAGAAACATAGAATCAGACTGGTTTGGGTTGGAAGGAACTTTCTACATCACCTAGTTCCAATGTCCTGCCATCAGCAGGGACACCTTCCACTAGAACAGGTTGGTCAAAGCCCCATCCAACCTTGGCCTTGAGCATTTTCAGAGATGGGGCCACCACAGTTTCTCTGATCGTCTTGGTCCAGTGCATCATTACTCTCACAGTGAAGAATTTCTTCCTAATATTTAATCCAAACCTACTTTCTTTCAGTTTGAAGCCACTTCCCCTTGGTCCTATCACTATAGGCCCCTGTAAGAGTCCCTTTCCAGCTCTCTTTTACACTGCCTTTAGATACTGGAAGGCTGCTCTCCGTGAAGCCTTCTCCAGTCTGAACAACCCCAAATCTCTCAACCCATTTTCATAGAGGATGAATGGAGTCGAATGTGATAAATTATACACAAAGGAAAAACATAGGTAAAGCCAGCAGCATGAACAGGGAAATTAATAAATAATTTTTTGTTGTCGGCTAAGCTCAAATGTTGACCACATGTTCCAGGCAGAGAAATGGGTGAAAGTAGCTTGTCAGTGGGTCAGAAGAGACACAAAGAGACACTGTGTCCTTCATAAAATGTGTGGCTTTGCCTGGGAACATCTTGCTGCAAAGTGCTGTGGATGTCCATATTTTATATGCTTCTGAATCTCTTTCAAGAACAGTGTGTTTGCTGGTGAATGGGACAGGACACTGAAAGAGCATCATCCACCTATTCTGTTCTTATGCTCTTCTCAAGGTGTTTTCTGCCATCCACTTCCAGAAACAGAATGATAGCTTACACAAACCTGTTTTCTGACCTAAAACAGCCCTTACTTTTGGGGGTTTTTTGTTTGTTTGTTTGTTTGTTTTTTGTTTTGTGTTTGTTTGTTTTTTTATTCTGGTGCTATTCTTTACATAGAAGAAGGGCCAATGAGCTACTTAGAAGTTTTCATGGAATATATTGTTTATGAGACAGCCTATTTAGAGTTAATGACTTTCACAAAGGACTGTGCCACTGTGCATTAGCTAGCTGCTCTGCTGGCAACTGTTTTAGCCAGGGAGAACATCAGTGCATTGAGTGTTTGCTCCCAGGAAGGCTGGCATGTGGGCAGATACACAGCCTGCGTGCAGAGCCCCGTATTTGGCCAGAACAGTATGGTTCATTACATGATGTGCATCTTCCTCACTGCCTCTCCCAGCTCAGCCTATCAGCTTACATCTTTCCCCTATTATCCGCTGTCATTCTCATTAAAATTACTACCATCACTTTTCCCTGGTCTATCTGCAATCAGTCTTTCATTCTCTAAACATCATAAAAAATGCCATTTACTGCTTCAGAAGGTCAAGTGCTCAGCCTGGATCTTTTTCTCCTATGTCAGGAATTATCAGTTGCACCTCTTGAAGCAGAGGGATCATTTCCCTGAGACTTCCAGAAAACATTTCACTCTGAGCAATGACCTCCATTTCAAGCTCCATATAACCATGTATTTATTTTGTTTCTCAATACATATTTGTCTAAGAGAGGGAGATGTATTTCACACGGAGTAAATTAATCCATGTTCCTTTCTGCATCCATCTCCACAAGGAAGTGACCCAGCATGCCCTAGGCTTTGAGAGCAGACACAAGGGGCCTTACACCATGTCAGAATGTCTGGTGTTGAGGGTAGGTGAGCAGCAGGCTCACCTCTGAGGAAGTGCAGACTACCTATTTGCAGAATAATGTAAGGATGTTTGATGCACAGAAGCTGGATTGGGGCTATGAAGTGCAAGCCTGAACATCTAGCTCTTCCCCTGGGTCCTTCTTCAAGGAGGTGAATGAGCTGTTCCATGTTGCTAATGAAGTATCGGGGTAGGGTAAAGTGGAGGAACGTTTGATTAGTGGCAGGATGTTGGGGTGAAGAGGAGAAAGCCCCAAGCAAGAAGCTGCACCATTTGCTTGCGGTGATGCAGGAGCAGGTGGGAGCATCCACAGAGACATTGCTGCAGGCAGTAGTGGCTGACAGCCAGGAGGGCTGGGGATGGCATTTGTGAAGATGAGCATGTTGGGTTTAGGCTGTACTGGGGACTTGGACAACTTGAGCTGCCTGTGCTGAGGGCCAAGCTATGGCGCCTTTTGGAGCAGAGCGGGTGGTGTCTGGGCAGCACCATGGGAATATCTTGCTTACCTAGGCCAGCCAAAGAACAGACATACAGAGTCACAGAGAAATCCTGTGCCTGCAGGTGTTGGAGTCAGTAAGAAGGAGTCTCTCTGAATTCTTCAGAGAGGGATCAGAATGCAGGAATTGAATTAAAGCCATTGGATGGATTGAAGTATGTTAAGCCACTCACACATAAAGCAGATGTGAAAGTTTAGGTTGTAGCATGAGTGAGTAAGTAAATGGAATAAGTTTTAAATGCTTTTAGTAAGTAAAAGGTCTTAGATGCCTGAGAAGTAGTACATGTTCTAGTGAAGGTTGAAAAACATACTAGTGTTTCCTTAGAGGCTCCAAGAACCTAGCTTCAGACATTAAATAGAGTTAGAGTTAAGAATATTGCTTACATTTTTCAGTTAGAACAAGATAGGCCATGTACATAGTCTATACATAGCCTGGTGTGCTAAGAAACCAGAATTCTAATAGGTTAAGAAGTAGTGGTCCGAGTTTGTGTCTCAGCTTGTTGGGAAGTTTCTATAAAAGAACATGCATTAGGGAGAGCTGGTGCTCTAGGCCATGGCTTTATGCCATGTGCATTTTGCCACCTGCATTTTGCCACCTGCATTTTTCCCCTGCTTCATGCCATTGCTTTTGCCACTTGCTTTTATGCCATGTGCTCTTGTCATTGTTTTGCTTTGTTTTTGCCTTTGAGACTGATGTGCTTCTGTAATAAATAACTTTATAGCAACTATTAACTTGCTTGGCTTTTAAAAGAAGAACATAACCCGACAGTGTGCGTGCCCAAGAGCACCCAGAGGTTTCCAAAACTTCACACGCAAGTACTGAACCACACTGTCCCACCTGACTGGAAATTGGGAAGAGCCAATTAGCATATTCTAATGCAACTGATTAGTCCGTGGTCATGCAGCCTGGGTGGTGGGTGATTTTTGAAGCAGATTTGAAATTATAAGCATGCAGACACCAAACCACGAGGGAGATGGCATGTGGGAGAGACGATTTCCCACTGTAATAGCTGCGGCTCCAGTTTCTCAGCTATTCCCAATGGCAAGCTGCCTTCAAAGAGCCCTGAGAAGGTCTGGGGTGACCACTTGAAAATTAAGAAATTAACTTTTTTAATTAACGGAACTGAGGTGGCTGGTGTGATGGTGGCTCAGCCTCTGCTGCAGCTGTTCTAGCTTCTTCCTTTGGCACAACGTAAGTCCCTTGGTCTTGTATGGGAAGGCAGAAGCACCTTGCTTGGGGCCGGGGGTCCCTGCCTGGCAGCCCCAGCGGAGGGCACAGAGCGCTGCGGTTGTGCGGCAGCCGCCTCTGCCGGAGGTCAGGGGTGTGTGCGGGAGGTGCTGCTCCTCATTCGGGCTCTGGGAGGGGACTGGGGGCAACCCGGCGTTCCCTGGCCCGGCTGGGGCTGCCTCAGCCCGGGGTGGTGCCCGCAGCTCCCCCGCCCTCCGATGTGCGCACTGCGAGGAGCTGCTGCCGACAGGAGCTCCGTTTCCTTAGTTACGGCAGGCGGCAGATATTCCGGGAAGGAGGCAGGCAGCGCTAGGAAAGGCTGGCAGGTCTGGGGAGAGACTGCTCTGCGCGGGGCCCGGGCTTCACCAAGCCCTTCCACCGTGTCTGAGCTGCCTGGGCTCCGCTTCCCGGGTGTCTGCCCCGTGCCCCGGAGTCCAGAGCTAAGGAATGCCGTGCGCCCACGGCCGGGACTGCAGTCGTCATGGAAAGGCTGTAGTGCCGTGCCGGGGGGAATCCAACCAGCACCGCGGGGTGAGCGCAGCTCCGACCTCCGCAGGTGTGAGCTTCCATCTCTTCCCAGGTGGTAATCCCCCACTTGTCCAGGGATGAGAAGAAATTCATTCCTGCTTTTGCAGCATGAAAATAATGTAATGATTCTATCAGCCCTCCAAGGAAATAAGTAATTTCTGTCTTAGAAGCAGTTTGCAGATAAGAAGGTCTGGGACCACATGCAGGAGTGTGCTATGCCGTTTTGTGCTTTTGCTCATTTCAAGCCTCACCTCCCAGGTTCTGTATCCAGGCCTGCCCACCCTGCAGAGCCCCATGGAGGCCTGCACCGGCTCCCACCCCTGCGCCAGGGAGGTCAGGGCTCTCTTCGACGTTTGCCGACAGACAACCATTTGCCATAGACTTGCATGCTGTGCTCACCACACTCTAGCTGGCCCACCCATCCTGCTGTGGAGCAGCCAGCATTGGGATATCCTGGCAGTGCCATGTGCCATGCCAAGCTAGGCTGTCAGCCAGGGACGCAAACACAGCCTAGCTCACTCCGGGTACAGGGATCAAGGGCTAAAGGGTGTTTTCATTCCCTGACCCTTAAAATTTGCTGCTGCTCTGGGCAAATTGCAGTTTTCCAGTTTCACAAGCATCAGCTCCATAGGGTATTCAAAGGCATGTCTCCAGCTAAAGTCCACACCTTTGTCAGTATTTGGCCCTAAAGCTCAGAGACACTGGTGCTGCCCAAGGGTAAACCAAGAGCCTTTTTAAAAAACATAGACACAATAGCCTTTTCCCACAGTTGTCATTCTCAGGAACAGTTGCACCATCTTGCTTGAAATGTGTCTAGACAAATTCAGTCTGAGTCCCTCAGTCTGCCTGGAGAAATTCAGCATAAATATTAAAGCCATGGATGATGGAAAATAGGAATTACAATTGGGAGATTCATACGGATGGCAGGATGCAGTGCTACAGTCCCAGCTGCCAGGCAGCTCCCTGTGCCTCATCCTCCTGCTGCCTCTGGCTGCAGCTCCACGTCTCTCCCGCACTGCTGCAGGGTTATAAGCGATGCAGGAAGGAGGTATTGTGCTCCTTCACACACAGAGCTGGAGCTGAGCCACACACCACTCATGCTCCTCAGGCATGTGAAAGACTTAAAAACCATGGGATGCCTGAGCCCTTGTGAGATTGCACCTGTAAGGCTCTTTTGGGCCAAAATCATGGCCACTGAGGCTCAGTACATAACAGAAAATGAAGGAGTTTTTCTCCCTTTTGGGGCTGTTCTGTATTTCCTTTTTTTTTTTGTTTATTATCCTATCCTATCCTAACTAGGCATAATTTGGGCCAGAGGCAGGAAGAAACAAGTATCTCCACGGGATTACTTAGAAACAGGCGAGGTTTGTCCAGCTTTTTGTGATCCCTCATGTCTTGGCAGGCCAAAGGAAGGGATGAGGGTGTTCCTTTGGGACTGGGGCAGCTCACCAGCAGCAAGGTTGCCAGATCTGCTCCGAAGTCAACATTTCCTGGCAGTGTTTGCCAAATTAAGTGATCAGACACGTTGGCTTCCAGTTCAGTAAGTCAGAGAAGCCATGGCTTATGAAAAGTAGTCTTTACTTGCTCAGAAGTAGGGGATCAAATACTGGAGGCCCAGTGGCAGATCACAGCCATGAGGCATTTTATAAAATCCCCATGGATTTTTTTCTCCCACAAGGTCCCATTACTAAGCTGGCACCGTTGTCTTTGCTCTCTCCTGAGGTGGACAGTGTCCCCTGATGCACAGCAGCAGTCAAGGTCTCCAAGCCTCAGTGATGCTGTAGGACTGGCACTGGCTTGTCTGGAGTGAGAGGACAAGCTGTGTGGCATCTGCTCATCATACATATGTCTAAAGAAGATAGCAATGAAAGAGATTTGGAAATATTTTTTTTATTCAGCTATTCCCTAAAGTTTTAGGAATGTGTTTTTTGGGCTATGGTAGCTCCTGATTGGAGATAAAGGTCTCATTTATATGAGACTCATTTACATGAAACTGAAGTTTTATTAAAAGACATCATGTTGTACCAACCTGTTCTCTGCACCATGCTCCAGCAGACCAGAAGTCAGCTGAGCGCTACCTCAGCCTTGGGGAGCCTAAAAAAAGAAAGACACTATAGGGACACCAGGCTTTCACCCCTTGTTTCCTCATGGTCTGTGAGCTGTGCCAGACGTTTCCACCAGCAGTATGAATTAAGATTCTTTGCTGGCAGCTGTTATATTATGCTAATTCCCTGATGCTTCTCCTGGTGATTTTCATAGCTGTGCTTTTGGGACTGGAAGGTCCTTTACTTAAATGGTTGGAGTTTAACCACTGGACTGCGCTTCTTCAGCCCAAAATAGATGAAATGAGCCAAAACAAGCCTTCAGAGGATGCTGCGGAACAACACTACTTACTCAGCATCTGGAGAAGGCGTAGATGTGGGACCCCTTGACCCCCGTACAGGGGTGGGAGGTGGGAACAATGCAGCACTTGGCATGTCAGTGAGACTTCTCTTCAGTCACATTCTGGGGACTGTTCCTTGGTAGCCCACTTGCAGATGTGTGTCTGACCATCATTTGGGAGCAGTGCTGGCCGTGCAGACACCCAGCACTGCAGCCCTGAGGGTGCTGCGGGCGCTTTCTCCAGCACGGAGTGCACTGCCTGCATTCTCATGGATTGGAGAAATGGGGAGCAGGCTGGGATGCTCAGGGAAAGCAAGGCTCTCAGTGCCCCTTTGCACCTGGTGTGTCAGGTTCCTCTCTCTCCTCCTGGTCATTCCTGATGAAGGCAGGGACCTTCTGCAGGAACAAGACCCCTAGGAAGTTTCTTAGCTACCATCCCTGCTAAGCATCTGAGCAATGCTTCATCAAGGGGAGAGGTTTTGCAAACGCTGTTGAGGTCTCAAATGTACCCACCCACCTGCCCCTACCACTGTGGGGCTGACCCCGCGTGTGCCCCACCGCCCTGGCTGATGGCCCCGGAGACCCGTTCCGCTCGCCCCCGGGGCACACGCCGGGCAGCCATCCCGAGGAGCCCGAGCGCCGCGGAAGCTGCTCGGAGCGGCGGATGCGGCGGGCACAGCCTCACACCCAGAAATAGCCTGAGACACGCAGACCCCGCAGCCAGGCGTTCTGCCGGCAGCTCCCCGCCCGCTCCCCGCTCCGAGCGCGGGGCCGCCGCCTCGCCCTCTCCTCCCCGCACGGATGCCGCGGGGCGCACGGTAGGCAGAGCGCCGGGGACTGCCCGACCCCGTCTCGGGCCGGGAGGCGGCTGCGGGTCCCCGCGCGGCGCCCGGAGCTCCGGTGGCGCAGGCCCCGGGGCCCANCGGCCGCGGCCCCTTCCCCTTCCCTGCCGGTGCCGGGCCCGGGCCGGTGCCGGGCAGCCCGAGGCGACCGCGGGGAGGGGAGGAGGGAGGCGGCGGGCGCAGGGCCCGGAGCGAGCGCGGCCGGGACCCCGAGCAGGTCAGTGCGGGGCGGGAGGCGGCGGTAGGATGGGAGCCGCGGTCTGCGCTGTGGGGCTCGGCGTGAGCGGCAGCGGGCTGGGGGCCCGGCGGGCAGCGGGGCTCCAGCGAGTGGCACTGGGGAGCCCCTGGGGTGCAGGACCGCCCCGGGGGCACGGCCTGGCGGTGCGGTGGTTGGGGTGGGGAGGAAGCGTGCGTGGGACTGACCCCGGCCCGCCCACGGCGAGCTGCGCCTGTGGGTGCGACTGCGGCGGGGGATGCTCACTGAGCGGGTAAGCCTGCCCTCGGCAGCCCTGGGACAGCTCGCCGGGGCAGTGCTGCGAGGCCGGGAGGCACGGACGGGTTTGGATCGGTGTTGTGGGAGATTTCTGGGTACTTGGCTCTGTTTAGACGCTGTTTGCCCGCCTTCATCTTGGACCATGTACCAAAGTGTTTGTAACTAATGCTGTGTCAGCCCTCCTGATGGGTGGCTGAGGCCCAGCAAGGCACGGAGGCTTCCCTGGGCTGCTGGAACAAGTTGGTGGCAGAAGCAGGGAGTGAGCCCCAGCCCCTCTCCCAGTGCACATGCACTGGCCTATGCCACTGGCCTGTGATGTGAGATAAAATGTCACCCCACCGCTGTGTCATGTCATGGCTTGTGCTCAGTCCCCACATCATCCTGGCTACAGAATCCTCCTTCTGGGAGCTACACCTGAGGGTGTTAGATATGCTTTGTGCTGGCAGGGGAGAGGAGGGAAAACCTCTCCCAGTTTCTCCCTCCAGTTTTGTTATACTGATGATTTTGAGAGGGCTAGGTCAGGGCAGTCTAATGCTCTGGCCAAGCTGCTCTCTCCCAATTTACGACTTCATCCAGATTTGTCCATGGATGAAGGCCCTGCCTTCTCCCTTGCTTGTTTCCCCATCCTCACTAGCAGCAACAGTGCTGCACAGTGGATTTGCTACAGAAACCTTCTGAACAGAAGGAGTGTTTTCCAGGAGAATGAGAGAGAGACCTTTGTCTGGCTGACAGATGTCATTTCTGCATGAACATCTTTTTTCCTTTTAACTGTTTAGCCACCATCTCCAGGACTGATGTACATGCCAGCCTTTTCCCCTTCTAGAGAGTTCATGGGGGAGCAGGGTGTGAAGGTAAAACTGGGTGGGGAAACAAGGTGTGAGAAAGCACTTTGCCCCGTGTGGAGATTTACAATTCTCCAGGACCAGTCAGGCTGCCTGTCTGAGTAGAAGAGAGACAACAAAATATACCATTTGGGAGAAAAGGTGCTGTTGTAGTGATTTGCAGTATTTATTCAGAGGGGAGGGTGAGAAAGTGGGAAAAATAGGAAGCAGAAAGGCTGACTCTGATGCCAGACCAGAGCCTTGGCCTCGCTGCCTTCCCTGCTGCCCTGCAAAGTGTTGGTCAAGGCTGGGCAACAGATGGAGAGGGAAGCAGAAGCAGCTCCTTCAGGAAGGGTTTGTTGAAAGTATCCTGGCAAAGAGCCACTGGCAAACAAATAAGTAATAAATAAAAGCTGGGAGGCCACCAGCACCCCTGTAGCCTCTGACTCCATAGCACATATGGGCTTTTCTGGCTTCCCTGTGAGCTTAAACCTCTGCCTTCTTCCCATGGCTCCACCCTGGCTCCTGAAACTCCGTTCCAATGCCTTTCAGCTCTTTTTTTTTTTTCCTTATTTTTTTAATGATAACATTTGAATTGCTCTGTAACGACTCTCCTCTTCAAAGCTTTCCCTGAGGTTAACTATTTAATCTCTGGTTTGGTGGCTGTTGACAATGGTAAGCATAGGGTAGTCCTGTGCAGGATAGAAATAGTGGTGCTTGTTGGGGATGCTGATCAGGGATGTGTGTAGGCCCTTGCAGGTAAATACTGTCCTCCTTCCATGCAGAGGCTTCTGGCCCACGGGAATTAAGGCAGATTTCAGCGCAGCTTCAGAGCCTGCATCTGCAGAGTCATAAAAGGATGAGTGTCTCTGCTTTAAAATATTCCTTGCAGGAACTACTCTCATCCTAAGAGACTTCGAGAGCTTTCCGAAAACACAAAGAAGAGGGAGATATGTTTCTAACACCCACAAGTGAATTCAATTGATATTAAACTAATCAATCACCTAAACTCCTTGGCAAACATCAGCGTGCTGTGTAAATGCTGACTCCTCCACGAGTCCTACAAACACCAAAGCCTTCTACTGTTGTCACTCCTATGTTTCTTACTTTAGTTGCTGTAAATACGTTTTGTGTACTTAGCCCTAAGTTTGAAGAAAACATTGAATTGCTGATGTGCTGTGCTCAGAGCAAAAGCAGGTTTGCTTTGAGATTATTTCAGGAGAAGCAGCTCCAGTCCTAATTTCCTTCAGCTATGGCTTGAACACATCCAGTTCTTAACCAGCTGTCACAGGAGACCTTAGAGCTTTAAAAGATCTCACTTGGCATCTACCTGCACTTTAAGTTGACTAAATATCCTTTCAAAGCTTGTTTGAAGTTACTGCTTCAAATGTGTCTGAGACTAGTAATTAGGCTGTGATCACGCCTTGTTATTAGGTGGGGACAATGTCCGCAGTTTGCTCACACTATTACTGCAACAATGGGACAGACAGAGAGCAGTGCACAGCCCTTCCCATCACCTGGGGCACTATTGTTGGTGGTTAATGGGTGAGAAAGGGCACGGCAAGTCCCCCTGGGTCTCTCTGCAGAGCAGCTTGGAGCGGAGCACAGATTTAACTCTCCCAGCCTGCTGCCCTGGTCCCTGTGTCACCCTCACCTAACATAATGTTGTCCAGGCACTGAGGAGCATGAACACCATTGCATAGAAGCATTTCAACACTGGAATCAGTTGTTTAATTCCAAGCAGAGTCCCCATGAGAAGCTGGGGCTACTGTTTTGACCAAGGAGGGGCTCCTTGCAGTCATAGTTTGATCTTAAATAAGGATGTGTTTAACATGGAGTACTGGAGCAGAGAGATTCAGTGCTCCTGTTCATGGAAGCATGTGAAAACTTTGGATGACCTGATTCCCCCCTCCCCAGCACCAAAGTCTTGTGTCTTGTTATCCCCAGATTTGTGGGTGAACAGAGAGGAGGGCAGGATGTGAACAAAGACAAGTTCCACTGCACCCCAAGTGCTAAAAGACAGCTTGTGGGAGGTGGAAAAATATGTCATCATGTAATTTTGAGTTCCTCTAACAGCAATAGGAAGGTGCTCTGGCCCTGCTTCACTGGAGAATACTTTGTTATTAGCTGGGAGTTGGTGGTAGGAGACAGCTGGAGCAGGAGGTGATGGAGATTGAGACAATGAGCCCCTTAATACGCTGTGCTGGATGGGAGAGGGGAGACCAAAATTCAGAGAAGCTGAGGGTATGGGAATTAGGGCAAACAATGGTTTTGGAAATGTAGCTAGGAGTGGCTCCCAGCTGTTGGCCAAAGTGAGCCTGTGGTATCCTGGGGCAAGGTCTGGGACTTCTGTATTGGCCAAGCCAAGGTGACCCTGTCAGAGGAACCCTCTTGCTGTGCTACCCATGCAGCAAGGTGGTCCACACGAAGATGACACACCAGGGAAGTGGCACAGGCTGAGGTGCTGAGATCATGTGAGGGCTGGCAAGCTGGGGGTTGACTCTTGAGGCATGGAAGTGGCTGGCCATTGACCACAGGCACCTGTGCAGCCAGGATCCCAGCCAGTGTTGGGACAGCCTCTCATAACATGGGGCTTGGGACACACCTGGCTGGAGGATCTGGTTCCAGCAGCAGGTTGGGATGCTCTTCTTGGCATGGCTGTGGCTTGGAGCAGAATGTTCATACTTTGAGATATTCAAAACCTGCCTGGACATGGCCCTAAGGAACCTCTTCTATCTGACACTACTTTGAGAAGGGAGGCGAGACTACATGACCTCTCTTCAGCCTCCGTGCTTCTAAGCTTATTTGTCCTGTCTTCTGACAAATTCAGTCACTGTGAGGTAATCCCCAAGGCAGCATTAGAGAAATGACCAGAAGCTGAAGGTTGCCTAGCTTCCCTTCGTCTGCAAGCAGCATTCTGGAGGTCTCTACAAGACGAGGAGATTGCCAGGGCTTGCAGGCTCCAGGCTGAGGACATGCACTTTTCATTGTGTTTCTGGGTTTTTCTCAGGGAGGGCAGAACTATGTGGAAGTATAATGGCAAAGAGGACAGAAAAACAAACTGAACTTTATAGACTTCAGAGTAAATTTGGTCTGTGCCTTGTTTGGCTCTTGACCTGCTGCTGAATAGGATGGATGAATTAAAGTCAGGACTTAAGTTAATGATCAGAAAGCCATGACCTGAGTACCTGTCTTTAATCTTGCTGTGTTTTTACACTTCTGCTCTTTTCCTAAGGACAAGTTGATTCTCAGTGATGAGGATGATGTGATGCTTATGGCTGAGCAGGAGGCTGCACTGTGCTTAAGTGAGTGGGTTTCTAGCTAACATATGTTTTTTTAGATACTTAATGTTTATATTTCTTGCACTACAAAATGGTGAGTAATGCATTTCTTACTAGGTATCACTTTATTATAAACTTGGTCCAGCTGTATTGCAATGGAAAATGCAGTCCAATTGAAAATGCAGAATGTGAGCATTTAAAAGGTGGTTTCTAATGGGTTAAATAAAACTGCTTAAGTGTGAGTCCACAAAAGAAAAGAGAATAAGTTTATGAAGACATTTTTTATATTTGTAATGAATTTAACAATACTATACTGCTATACTATATTGTATTATTATAATACTATATCATAGGAACAGAAATGTTATTATAGGAGATACAAAATATAGCCAGCGATATAACCTGATTATTTTTGACATTTAAGAATTCAGAACTAGTAGAGATTATCCTTTCACAGTTGATCTTCATTAGGCTTTGAAAGGGAACCAGACTTTCCTGCATTAACCTACAGTAATTTTGCAGAACTTTTACTAAACTAATCCATGTACTAAGTTAATGGAAACATTTTTTCCCCTCTACTTTCAAAAAGGGTTGCAGCTCTCAGAGCCATTTTTGCAGTTCATCAGGCTTTAGCTCCAGGTTTTCAGCCACTGAGCAGATCTGGCAGCAAGGAGATGCTGCATGAATTTCTACTGACTTATTTTTCACTGATGAGAGGGATCTGAGGTCTTATCATGTAGGTTTTAAGAACTTCTAGTTTTAAATTGGCTGTCTTTTTAATTTAAAAAGCTTTTCTTTCAGACAAAATGAGATTACTTTTCAGTCAGGTGTATGTTTCCAAGAGTCATAATTCTTTTATTTGTTCTGGTTCCAAGTCCTCTTTATTGCTTTTTCCTTTCATATTACTGCTGCTAATCTTCTCATCAAGCAGTTACATTTGATTTTTCTATTGGGAAGTTTTCATCAAGCTTAATTTTCTTTTATCCAAGTTTTTAATTTTTTATGTTTTCTTCCTTGAAATTTCATCAATTTCTTCCTTCTTTAAAAACAAAGAAACCCCAAACAAAGGGAATATTGATAATAATTGTGGTAGTGGCTGTGTAATCTCCTGAGAATTGTGCATTTTAAAGACTTTCATGTTTTGTTCAGTCTTTTCAGGAGTCAGAGGATGGATGTCTTTGCAAATACAGTCCTCTGATAACTTACATATTGGCTGGAAAAAGCTGGCTGTGGAAAACTTTAGTAGCTGAGCTTAGAGAAACCATGACCATGCCCTAAGTCTCGTCTTAGGTACATACATATACTTTGATAACTATAGCTTTATGTGTGTTCCAGGATTCCTTCATCCTGGCAGCTATGTTTGAAGGACCAGCTGTTTATTTAGACAGTCCCTCCACAGAGTTAAACTTCAGGGGTTTCTTTCCCTCCATAACGAGCAGGTGAATTTCCAGTCCTCTCAAAAGGCATGTTGCAGTTTGTTTCAGCAGAGATGTCACTCCACATTTCTTTGGGCCTTGTTTTTTTGCTTTTTGGGAGTTTTCTTTTGTTTGTTCTTTGTTGTTTGTTTTTTGTTTGTTATTAGGGAGTTGGTTTTGGTTTTTATTGTTGTTTTGGGTTTTGTTTGTTTTGGGTTTTTTACGGAAAATATCCTGGAGGCAGCATAAATTTCTGCACATGTGTAGCATTAAAAGTCCAAGCTGGAAGCAATACTCAGGGGTATCCATCCATCTTCCCAACTGCCTATGGGAACCCTCCATGCCAGTGCTGTCTCATCTCCATCCCCTGGGGCAGGAGAAGAGCTGCACGAGCATATGATGGGACCCTGCTGGCCCTTGGCTCCAGTTCTGCTCTTGGTGCTGCAGGATGGTGTGCTCTCTGAACCCACTGGGGAAAGCTCTCAGTTCCTCAGAGCTCACCTTATTTGAGAGGTAGAAAGCAGGGAAAGTGTTTGTGTCAGCAGGTATCTCCCCCCTGATTGAACAGAGTTAAGCTGGGTAGCTGGGTTTTGTGGCCATGCCCTGTGTGTGGCCAGCCTGGTGCTCTGCACAGCAGCAGCAGCAGCACTGTTGGAGCTCTCGGGTTTGGTCTGGTCCTGCAGCTCAGTTAGCACTGGGTCTTTCTGTGACATGATGACCATTAGGAGGAGCCTTTCCAGTGTCCTCCTGTGGCTCCTCACGCCTGGCTTTTGTTACTTTTTGGTCCCCTCCTTTCAGAGTGACGTTCATGTGCCCTGTGACAGAGCTGTGCTGCCAGGAGAAGGATGGAAAGCAACTGGGCTGCTGGGTTTGGAGACCAGTGTGTCCTGCAGATATCGATGTATCCCCAGGGAAAAAGCAAGTGTGGGATTCAACTTCGCATAAGTGTTGGTGCCTGTTCAGAGCTCTGCTCACCCTCCCAGAGCTGTGGTTGGCACAAGGATGTTGGGATAAACCAGAGCCTCCATAGCATCTGTGGTTGTGCAGATTTTTATCTCTAGTGAGTACATGTGTTCTGCTGGCAATAGTGAAGCAGAGGGTTATTTCACTGCAGGATGTGTCCATGCTTTACTGGAAGAGCTGGTTGACCCAGGGAGCCAGTCTGGGAAGGGGCAGCTGTGCAGAGGTCTCATGCATTTGCACCTTGCGTTTTCCCAGACTGGCTGGAGGTGTTTCCAGGTGGGGAGATGTTTCCCAGAGCAGGGGCAGCAGCTATGAAGCACAGTGAGCACCAAACTGCCCCTTAGATCAGTCACATAGTGAATGAGGAGGTGGAGACCCTCACTCATTTAGTAAATGCCTTGCTGGTGCTGCAGAGGCCGAATGTGGGATCAGGTTTTTGGGGTGTTCAGCGTAGAGCCACAGTACGTAGTGACAAGTTGGGATGTGCTGGGTGGGGATGCAGGAAGGGAGAACAGCATATACAAAGCCAGGCATAAAGCGGGAGCCTTGTCTGGGGCTGGGCCAGGATACCCAGCCATTCTACAAACACCTCCATATCAATGCTGCACCTCCAAACATCTCTTCCAAAATGGACACGGAGCCTGTCTGATTCCTAATTGTGGCAGGGCCTCAATAGCTGCCGGGCTGTGAAGAGGCTTGCAGTGGCTCTTGCTGGGACACTGATCCCTGCAGGGTGGGGGGATCAGAGACAGATACCATCCTGCTGACACTGGGTCCCCAAATCTCTTCAGCCAGCTGTATGCCTAGTGCTGGCTCTGCTGTGCCCAATCTACCCTGGAAGGACAAAGAGGCATGAACTGGGGGAGGTTCGTTTTGCAGCCGTCTTCTGCGGTGCCTTATGTTTAATTTCCCATTATTTTCTGTTCCATGTGAGCAGTGTTTATGTGGAGGGCAGGGGGTGGCTGCCTGAGGACACTGTGCTGCTGGCAGAGTGGGCAAATCAGCACAGGGGCTGCCAGCCCTTCTCTGAGCTGTCTGTGTGGGCCTGTGTGCAGGGAAGGTAGCCTTGTGAAGAGAAACCAGGGACAATCTCTGCCTTCCCTCCATTTTCCCCGTGATCCTAGATAGCCTTTTTCCAAGGCTGAACTACCCATGAAGCTTCTCTGGTGCTGCCTTTTGGATGCAGCATGTTTAAAAGGGTGCAATCCCCCCAGCAAACCTCCCAGGCTGGGCTGGCAGCCCCTTCATAGTGTTGTGTTGTGTGCTCTTGCAGCGGAAAAAGCTTGCAGGTCGCTCTGTGACCACCCCACTGTCAAATCTGCCATCTGTCTCACATCCTCTGGGCTGTGCCTTCCAGCCCACGGCTTCTCTTTTCCCTGTGCCTTGTCCCTTTGCCAGCCTGGCTGCTGTAACTGTCCAGATGTGACACTTCCTTCTCTGCCTGAAGGGAAAAAACCCATTTCTCGTGTTTTTCTGCATCACGTCCATCACTCCCAACACCCCTTGCGTTGGTGTGGGCAGCTGCTGGCCAGGGGGTATGGGCAGAACAGGGCAGGACAGGAGCACAGTGGGTGCAGGCAGTGCCAGCCTGCAGCACTGGCACAACAGAGTCTGTTTGCTGACCATCTGCTTCCCATTCATCCCCTGTGCTGGGCTACCTGTCTGTGGTAGGTGTGAACTGGGTGGGGATCATGAACCCCAGTTCTTGTCCCAAGAGTCCTATGATTTCCTTCTTATCTCCAGTGCTCCAGGGCCATTTGATCCCCAGATCCTTTCCATGGAGAAGATGAGAGCAGGCTGGTGGGTGTGATGGGCTGCCTGCTCTGCTTGGCTCTGCTGTGCCCTGCAGCAGGTACATGACTTTAGCTGTGCTTGGGTGTTGTGGGCAAGGGGAACTCCTGGGGATGATGCAAGTGATGGGGACAAGTCTTATCACCATACGTGAGCACCTGTCGCACTGGAAGAAGGTTGAAACAGTTGTGCTTTGCAGAGCCATGTGTCTGCAGCTCCACATGTGCCTGGGAGAGCTGCCTTGCTTCCTGGCTGCAGCAGCAGCTTTCCTCTCATCTCCCCCAAAGCTGTGTGGGCTGCAGAGACAACTGGATGAGTGCCCCAGTGATTGGAGGAGAGTGACTACTTGCTCACTCCACTTCCCCAGTGAAAAGCAGTGCCAGGATTGCCCTGCATGGTGTACACCATCAAAAGCTTTCTCTTCCCTTTGATGCACTATTGACTCAAACCAGTGTGCTGAGTGCTAATCCCTCTGGCACAGCTGGATGCAAGAAGCATGGCTGGTTGTGACTGGCACAGCGGCTGCTGGGGCCATCCCCACTTGTGCAACTCACTGCTGCCAGCTCCCATGCTCCCAGGGCAGCGTGATTCATCCCAGTCATGTGGTGTCACCCAAAATCAGAAGCTGTGCAGAGGAGGGAGGAAAGCCTTGTCAAGGCCAGGATTGGTGTGTGGTTATGCTTATGGGCTCCTGCTGCAGTCCAAACCTCACTCTGCTCTTGGCACCAAGCACAGTCAGTAGAAATGTTCTAGCTCTGCTCTAGATTTTAGATGCTCTAAAATGATGTTGTGTGTATGTGTGTGTATGTAGTGTTGTAATTCACTGCTCTCAGAAAGAAGCTTCTGTGCTTGCAGAGAGGGGAGCTGGGCAGGGCAGAAGTGTTTCTTTGCTTCTGTAGCAGAGTCAGCTGTGGAGGATGTTGTGGTTCCTTGAAGATGGGGAGGGGTGAAGGGTGGAAAGGTTGGTGGCAGCCAGGCACCAGGGTATCCCCCAGAGCAGTGTGAAGGAAGGTGCAGGCCTGGACCCAGCAGAAGGGGATCAACAGGATAACCATAGCACTGCCCACTGGCCCTAGGAAGCTGTGTGATAAAGGTGCTTGTTGGGAGGGTGCTCCCAGGTCCGTGTCAAACAGCAGCAGGCTGGAATGGAGCAGAGCTGTGCCCAGCAGCATGAGTGCCAGGCCCTTGGTAGCCCACCATGTATGCTCACTCCACGTTGTGCAGCAGGCTGATGGGCATCCGCTGTGAGGAGGGCTGGCTGGAGCTCAGCAGCTGAGAGCGGCTGCACAAGGGCTTGGAATGTGCCTGCTTTCTCCACCAACTCAGCAGTGAGGTCCTTGCCATCCCCAGGTGTGTCTTGCTGTCCTGGCCAGGCAGGACACTGGAGTGCAAAGCCAGCAGAATTGCCTGGCCCAAACAGTGTGATGCTGGGCTTCCCAGTCTGCATGCCTTTCATGCACAGCCCACTCCTCTCCTTGCCAGTCTCCTCTCTGCCCTCAGGTGGAGTTCCCTCGAGTGATGGCTCCAGCTGGGCTGGCTGCTCCCATAGCTAACAGTCTCTGCAGCAGGTGGCTTTATAAAAGGCATCAGCTAAACCTCCTACTCTCCTTTCTGCCTCCCACTGCTCTCTGCTCCCCAAACAGTGGAAGGGACTTGGGGAAGAAAGAGCTGCCATTTCCCTATTTCCATCCTGTCTTGTTTCCCATGTCCAGGAACCAATGTGCACCTGGCACCTTGTGGCATTGCGGAAGGTGCCTGTGACTCATGATGACAGCTTTGGTCTGGGCCCTGACCAAGGGCACAGCTACTCCTGGTTTCTGTTCAGGTATTGGGAGGTTAGTATTACAAGAGATGGGGCAACTGAGAGACATCTAAAAACATGGTTTATTGCCTCATGGCGCCAGCCTCATAGAAGGGTGAGACGTTAAAGGTGTTACATCCAATGCCATAGTATCAGAAGCTGCCTGATTCTTATTTACAATGCCTTTTGTTAATTTTTTAGCCAATCACATACTTCTACAGAGCTTGGTAGTGTCTTGTTACACCAATCGTTAATTGCTTTGCCACAATGTGTCATTTTTCAACCAATCATATAGCACTTCACAGACTTACATTGATACATCTTAAACTTCTAACTAACTTTATAACAGGTTCTATTGCTAAACTTGAAAATCTTTTACTATATTACTTAACATATTGCTTTGTGTACGTAATACATATTTCTGTTTGCTTAAAACGTATTTCTACTTAAACTACAAACTTATATTCTTGTTTTATGTCTGTTTCACTTTTAGTGTTCTAATTCTCCAAGCCTTCTCCATGGTCTTAGGTCAAACATCTCATCTCTGAGCCTATATATGCAAGGCCCTGAGAGCTCTCTGTGCCTGCATTTCCCACATGCAGGTTGCCACAAGGGAGTGTTTCTCCCAGTGAAGGTGGCACTTTTCTTCACAAAGACCTTGAAATCCTCTGTGTGAGCACTGTAACCTGGGTGGCAGAAGCAGCAATCTGCCTGTAATTACCTGACATCCTGCCACAGTTGCAACCTTGCTGAGAGGTATCTGCCTTGGTCTTCAATTCAAGTGGGAGCTGCCTCTGCAAAATGGGCTGTTCATGAGGGCACATGCTGTGGTCTTGGAGCTGGCAGGCAATAAGGAACCCAGAGATACCCTCTGCAGGGAAGTTCAAGTCTTTCCCTAGGTTTGGCTGCTGCTATATCCCTCAGTCACACAGGCAGCAGGGGCTGGGAGTTGTTCTCATCTGCATGTATCATCATTAATTAATTGCAAGTGCAGGGGTTGCTCTGGGGACTGTGAACAGCGTGCAGCAGCCCATCTTAGAGCAGGGATCTGATGGTACCAGGGTGTCTCTTTACTGTTTTCCTGAAATACTCTTTTTCTGAATGGATGTGTGTGTGCATGTGTATGGGTTAACAGAACCCCAGCATGATACCCTTCCTCTTTCCCACATGTCCCTACTTCCCTGAAGTCAACCCTGGCTTTGTCATAGTCTCATACAAAAGTTTGGGTTGAAAAGGGCCTTTAAATGTCTTTTAGTGAAATGCCCCTGAAATGAGCATAGACATCTTCCACCTGACAAGGTTGCCCACAGCCCTGTCCAACCGGATCTTCAATGTTTCCAGGGATGGGGCATCTGCCACCTGTGTGGGCAACTTGTGGCAGTGTTTCACCATCCTCAACTTAGAAAATTTCTTTCTTATATCTGGTCTGAATCTACCTCTTTTAGTTAAACTATGTCGCTACAAGGTCTATTAAAAAGTCTGTTCCCATCTTAATTATAAGGTCCCTTTCCTATCTCCCTTCCCCAGCCATCACCTACCAGCAGCCCAGAAGTGCCCTGCTCTCTGCTTGGGTTGGTCCTGGTAATCCTTTGTGCTGAAGAGTGTTGATTTAAGTTTTATCAGAGAACAAGGGTGCATGATACTCTGGGGAGCTTGCAGCTCCGTTAGCTTGTGTTTGCTTGGTGCACTGCACACACAAAGTGTGCTGTGAGGGGCTGTGTACACAGCGGAAGAGTGAAATGCAAACCAAATATGGGTTAGAGCCAACCTGCACTGGCAGCTTAGTCAAATGTGGCAAAAATGGCTGGGGGTGGAATAAATAAATTCTGCTCCAATTCTTCCTTCCCAGTCTCGGTGTGCTGGCTCCAACAGCCGCTGGCTTGCACATGTGTGGAGGAGGCTGAAGAAGAGCTGCTCTCTGCACAACATCTCCCACGCACTGGCCCAAACAAATCTCCCTGGCTGTAGTGCTGAAAACACTGTTTGATCTTGGTTGCCTGGGGTTTGGCTTTGTTCTGCCAAGGAGCACTGCAGCAAGTCAGCATTGGTCTGCTCGGTCCACAGCATACCTGCAGGAGAAGGGGCTTATGCAGGTGGCTGTTTGGAAGGCCACAACCATTGTCCTGCAGAGAATCCCAAGGGGACTGGGATGCCTTCCCATTCAAAAACTTAATGGAACTTAGTCTGTGCAAGTGCCAAAAACCTGCCCTGTGTGATGGTGCTGGGGAAGAAGGGGAGGGCAGAGAGTTGTGAGTGATGTAGCAGCCACCACAGGGACACATAACAGGGGAGGGGTATATGTTGGTTTCAGGTGAGTCCCTGGGGCAGCATGACCCTGCACACAGTTTCCTGAAGGTAGTAGTAACCTGCCAATCCTGGGAGCAGAAAAACTTGCTTAGCTCCCCAAAATGGGATCAGTCTCAGCCTCCTAGTGGGTTATGTTATTTAGATGAACAGTGTTAGCAGGGCAGGCTGGGAATGGTGAAGCACTGGGTGTAGGAGCAGCAGTGCAAAGGCAGGCTCACCACTGAGGGGAAAGACCTGGAAGGAAAGCTGTGGGGTTTACATCCCCAGGGTCTGGCTCATGGGTTGGCTCTTTCCCCAGCCTTCCTGCCCTGGCTGGCAGTGAGCCTGGCTTTGTACTCCTCAGTGAGAGAGCAGTGCCAGAGCTTACTGGTAGGGAAGATGAAGTTTATCTATACCATTTTTAAGCAGTTTTTTTCTTAAGCAGTCATGCACTCACATTCGTTTTCTCATTGAGTGGTGGGTATGTGTGTGAGATGGAGTAGGATCAATGAAACATGAGTCCTCATGACCTCTCCGAGTGATCATGTCTTCATTGTCAATGACAAAGCTAATATTTGAGCAGGTGTTTTTTACCTGTTGGGGGTCATCTGTTGCTACAGAGTGGTCCTTTGCATCCAAACCTTACTAACCCCAGCCTCCATAGCCCACAAGCCATGTTGCTGCTTGTGATGTGGTCGTCCTTGTTTGAAAGATGCATCTGATTTGCAGCAGGCTGACAGAACAGGCTGGTGTACATCCCATGTCCTGTTGGTGATAGGATAGGGCCTTCTGCTGTTGGGTTGTCTTTCTTGTACTGTGACGGGGTGTGGGCACAGCATTCACACCAGTGTCAATGACTCAGGGATGCTGCTGCCCCACAGGTGCTCACCTCACAGACCACAAGCAGCCGGATCTCTCTTTGCTTTTTGGACCTCAAGGCCATTAATCTTAAGAGGGAATGTTGAAGGGAGAACCAGGGAGGAATGCCTTGAACCTCTGTGGGGTTTTGAAGGGCTGTGTCTTTGGTCCCATCCCCTCTATGCTCATACCCCTTGGGGACAGATGTGGCTCAAGATGTGGTGTGCCTGTTCTGCCTTGCACCAAGCTACAGGAATGGAAAGGTCACCATGCCCTGCAGTGCCAAAACTGCAGGGGTGTGTGCTGAGCTCAGCATAGGCTGTTGATGAGCCTTTTCCCATCCTGAGGTACTTGGTTAGCCATGCTGAGTAAGTGGAAGTGGCTCAGGTTTCCTGCCCTCCCTGTCACGGCAGTCCTGCAAGGTCGGTCACTGCAGTCCTGCAGGGTGGAATGCTGGAGGCTGGCCTGCCTGCCTGGTCCTGTGCACACCAGGGCATGAACCTGATCTCCCTGTTACAACAGTCCTTGATTTTCCCTTCCACAGCCTGGCCACAATCTACTTGTAATGGAAGAAGGATGTAGAGGCAGTCAGGTAGCATAGATGCTTGTTTTCTAGGTCTAGGTCCTCAGCAGTCTGTGGCCACAGACTGCTCCATCAACAGCCCCATGCCCTGGCTACCCTCTGGCCAGCTGAAGTCAGTAGTCCCACCTGTGCCAGAGTGGAATGCTGAGGCTGGATGAGCACAGGCATGCTAGGAAACCCAGCTTAGTCATCTCAATGCTTTCAAGACTGTTCTGATGTTTTGCTGCTCCAGCTGTCCATGAATCCCCTAGCAAATGAGTTTGCTGGCAGGATGCTTCAAGGGAAAGACAAATTATTATAAATTGCATTCGCATAAAAGACAAGCCTTGTTTTTAATTGGAAATCTGATTGTCTGGATTAGTGCCCACCCAACCGGAGAGAAGAAACATATGCTGATGTATCAACAAAACAAAGAGGGCACTGAATATTCAAGGCAAAGCTTACACACACTGAAAATGCTTCATAGAAATTAACCTGCAAATCAGTTTCAATGGCAAATCTCATGCATTCACTGTGCATTCACAGGCCACAAAGAGGAGAAGGAATTGCTCTACATGTTTTCTGACCCTGTTTCAGTATCTTTACTAAAAGTAAGACCTATAATGGTCTTATAATATAATATAGACCATATATTGAAATTTCTGCCTTTATGTTATTGCTTCATTTTCCCCACCTGCAACCCTATACACCCTTGTGTTTCTTGACTAGTCCATTGCTGTCACTTCTCCAGGACAGTGGCTGCTCTGAAGGACATCTGTCTGTGGTTGGCATCTAGAGTCCCTGCCTCATACACAGCTAATGGGAAGCTGTCCTGACACCTTTTGGAGGTGGCACCCATGCAGCTCTGTTATTCACAACAGTGTTTGTTCCTTTGGCCCTAAAGATTGGGAAAAACACAATGGCAGTGGCATAGCAGGGAACAGGAATGGTTTGGTGATGCTGTTGGTTTTGTTGAACCTTTCAGATATTACTGCAGAGGGCCATCAACTGAATATTGCAAAATGCTGAATTTTCTCATTTGCATGATGTGAAAATTTAGCTTAGGCATTTCAACGATGACTTTAAGTGTGACTTGCAGTGTCTCTGATTCTGATTTCTCTGTCCCTGGTTTCTCATTCTGTATAGCAAAAAACTTACCTCTCCAACCAGAGGGAGTTTGAACATGTTCTACAAGTCCAAGTTTAAGCTGTTCTTGGTGCATGTGAGCAGAAATCTCCTCTCGCTGTTTCTGCTGCATGCTGTTCCTAGAACGTATACATGATTTACTTTTAGCTGGTTGCCCCCAATAGTTATTTTAATGGTAAGACTGCAGCGATATAATTTGCCTAAGCTTTTCTGAGAACAGCACCATAAGTGGTGAGACTAGCTGGAACAAGTGGTCTAGAAAAGTGATTTGGGTATTTGGAGGAGAGTTTCTGTGGCTATCTGGTGATGAAAGGAGCAGTGAAAGGGCAGGAGAGTGGCTTGAGATCAGGTTCAGAGGAGCTGTGATACACTGCAAAGGCTGTGTTTACAGGCCTGAGCATGACATGACAGCTCCTTTGGACTCTTTTGGAGTTGGAGGTGCTTAAGAGAGAAGGGACTGGGCCTTCAAGTATCTTTTGCTCCTGAAATTTCTCTGTGCAGTCTGGCATTGTACTGGCAGTGCTGTGTGGAGAGAAATGTGCTGGTTGGGCTGGAAAGGTGAAGGCTTGCATTTGGGAGGTTTCTGGGCAGGAGAGCTGGGAGCAGGAGATACTAGCACCATCTCCAAGAGGAACCCATTGCTTTTGGCCACCAGGAGCAGAATGTCTGGTACAGGAGAGAAAGGGATAGCAACAAGGACTTGATAGAGAAACACAACTTGTACAGATCCCTGTGAAAATCCCCCTCACCCTGCCATCCCTGACAGGATGTTCCTCCTACAAGTGTGAAGCTGGTGCCTAGAAACAAGCTGCAGGATCTTATTGCTGCGTAGTGGAGTGGTGGTGATGGAGAAGGGACTTGGAGGTTTCTAAGGGTCTCCTTGTTTGTTTGCTGATGGTCTAACAGCTCCCTTGGTCAGAGACACACTCTCCTTGTTCACAAAAAGGCAGTGAATTATTTAGCAGCTGAAAATGCCAGATGGCAATGACTCTGCTGCTTACAGGAGGAGGGGAGAGAAAGAGACATGCACATGGTGAGGAACAGATTGAGAGCATTTCCATAGCAAAGAGCAGATCCTGGCTAGAGGTCCTGGTGGCCCAGGTGGCAAGCAGGAGGCAGGCAAGCCAGGGCAAACAGCTGCTGCTTGCCAGAGTAGCCCCCTCACTTCTTACAGGTCTCTTCATAAGGCCCCTTGTCAGGGGTCATTATCCTGATGGGACCATGCTGGCCCTTGAAGTACAGGACTCCCAGCCATGGCTGGGAGACAGGCTGTGAGTGAGGGCACTACAGGGAGGCTTTGCCAGCCCATCCATCACTCCACACCTGTGTGCAAATATCAGCCCCAAGTCTGCTGGGATGCCTTTTGAAGAAGTATCAGCATATCTCAAAGTGACCTGGCAGTTCTTTTGAGAGTCACACTAATGTTCAGCTGTCCTTGCTTGGGCAGTGATGTCTCCATAGTCTGGACAGATGAATGTGTATATGGACAGGGACCTCTGAGGAGACCTGAAGATACAGCACGGGCAGGTCTGTAGCAGACACTGAAGCCCATGGCTCAGGTGATGTTGCACCACATGCACAGGAAAAGGGGCTGCTGTGTGTCTGCATGTCCTGGGGAACTTGGTGTCTGTAGCTCAGCAGCTTCTGACATCCCTTCAAGGCATCTATGCAAGTAGTCAGATGCCAGCCTAGTATTGCAGCGGGGTGAGACTCAAGCTCTTCTGGGCTCATAGCCTTGGTCCAATCATCCCAGCCACTTTTAGGCTTCTGGTGGAAATTTTTCTTTGGGATGGAATTTATGCTTCAGAAGTAAAGAAAATAGCAAGTCACCATCTTTTTTTTTGTATTTAATTTGGAAACTGCAAGCACCAAGAGTAGTTCTTAAATTCTTCAACCCTCTGGAGAGGTTGGGGTTGTCCATCTGGCTGTGGGGAGAGAAGCAGATGCAGCCCCAGCAGCCCAGTTGACAATATTATCACTGATACTTTTTTCAGAAATTCAAACAAATACTTCAGCTTCTCATTCCTGCCTGCTGACAACACCAGGGTGGCCATGACTCAACCCAGCTTCCAGGACTGAGGGGCAGAGGTGGTGAGAGACCTGTGTCAGGTATGACAGAGACAACCAAATGGCATGGGGTTTAATGGGGTAGGGAAAGGGCAGGAAGTAGCTGTGAGATTTCTTCAGCAATACCCTCTGCCTTGTGTCTAACCACCTGTCCCTTAGAGAGACTGGGAAAGCTCTGAGATCACCAGCCAGTCCTCTCCTCTCCCTACCCATAGTGAGCTCCTCACACCTTGATGGAAGAGAGCTGGAAGAGCCATGGCCCCTTTTCAGGCAAAGGCTTCTCCATCCACGCTCCTGCCCTCTGTGTTGCAGGGTGAGACCCCACAACGGTGCCGATGGAAAGCATGTACTCCATGGAGCCAGCACCTGATGGTGCTGGCCTCACCTCGCTGGATGTGCTCGTCTTCCTGGACGCCCCGGTGAACAGCACGGGGGAGCAGTGCTTCAGCGCCCGCTCCCGCAGCACTGTCCTGGAGGGGCTGCCCTTTGGGGGCGTGCCCACCGTGCTGGCCATCAACTTCATCCTCTGGCTGGTGAGTGGGCTGGGAGGGTGCCATTTCTATGGGCTCCGCAGCCCCCACGTGCACTGACAGCCACACACGAGTGCAGCCTGTGCAACAGTACACCTGGCTGACTGGGGAACAGGGATTAGTGCAGGGGTCCAGGGGCTTTGCCCACATCATGGTGGGCAGCAAACGACGCTTGGGCAGCAAAGGACGCTTAGGCAGCAGTGGTGAGATCACAGAGCAGGAACAGTTTGGGATAAGAGTTTTTCATAAGCTCGGGCTCATTGGGCTCTGCAAGAAAACAGAAAGGAAGGATATGAGAAGATCCCATGGGGTGAGACCTTGCAGCTAAACACTTCTCTTCCTTCTTCTTCCAGCTTCTCCTTCTGATCTTCTCATGTCTTCGGAAAGCAGCTTGGGACTACGGACGCCTGGCACTTCTGATGGACAATGACAGGTGAGGAGGATGCAAAGCTGCTGCAGGTGATGGCTCCAATTCTCTTCAAGAGGAATGGAAGGAAGACCGGCACTGCAGCATGACACACAGGGTTTAGCAAGTGTTCCTGTCCCTCCTTCCCACTGGGAATGGCCTGGTGCCCCCCTTCCCCATGGAGACACATCTGCTGCAGGCAGAGGGAAAGCCCAGGCCAGTTTTCATTCCTTCTAGCATTTGGTGACAGTGTTCCTGGTGCCGTTGCGAGCACTGTTCTGGGAAGGGCAAAGAGCTGTTTTTCAGTGGGAACTGTGCCGCTGCCTTTTCTCCTGCCAGTCTCTTGGGATGAGCAGGACTGGCTGGTGTACGGGGCAGAGGGAGACACACAGCAATAACACTGTTCCTCATGTCACTATAGCAACTTGTCTGGCCCATCATTTGGGCTAGATGCAGAATTCCACAACAATAAGCAGTGTTCTGGTAAAAGTAAAGCCCCAACCATATTTCCAGTTGGGCTGTGCTGCCCACAACAGCTTGCCTGCTAGAGCACAGCTCACCTTGGGCAACAAAGCATCTTTCTTTGCCCAAGCTGGTGGACACAGGAGGGGTCTGTGCAAGGCTGGGCAGCCCACAAGAGTAAGCTCTGTTAAAGTCCCTCTTCTGCCTTCTTGCCTCCAGTTCCTCTTGGCCTCTGAATCTGGAGCTGAGCCTGGCAATTAATATGTGATGTTTTTCCCTTCACCAGTGAGATCAAAGGGCAATCAAGATTTAAAATGCAAGCTCTGATTACATTCCTTTTTACTGTAAAACCATTTGAGACATCTGAAAACAGTGGAATAGAAAATACCTGGTTCAACAGTCCCTTGTAATGGAGCTAAGGCTACATCTCCATGAGCCCATCATGGGTCAGGGCCACAAAGAAGCTGGAGAGACTTGTTGGTGTGGAGGCAAAAAGATGCAACCCCTTTGTCCCAAGCCCAGCAGTAATCGCTGTTCCAGCCCCAGTGTAGGATGCAGGGAGGGGGGGAGACATTTCTTGGGCTGCTGTCCTAGGAGAGACTTCTCCAAGAGTGCTTATCCTCTCGTGTCTGCTGCTTCTCTTCTGCCTCACCCCTCCGCTCCTCCCCTCACTGCAAAGCCTGACATCGCTTTTCTATGGAGAGCAGAGTGAGAAGGAGAAGTCTCCATCAGAGAGCAGCCCTCTGGATGCTGACAACAAGGATGTGGTGAGTGCCAGTGGCTGTGGCAGTGGGAACCTGGGTTTGGCTTGTCCTGGCCCAGCCTGTCCTGTTCTTCATCAGAAACCGAGGACAGAAGTTAAGTGTGAGAAATTAAATATCCTGCTCAACACCCTTCAGCAGTGGGGAACTCCTGGAAGCTGGAGGGTTTTCTGTCTTGGATTATTTGAGGCATCTATTCTGAATGGCAGTTTGGAGGGGATGCTCTTGTCAGCAAGTATCTCACAACTGCACAGCTGTCCTTGCAGCTGTGGGGATCTAGTATGATGCATGGTCAGAGCCGGGCTGCATGCCTGCAAGGATCTTTCCCACCCCTCAGGATAAAGTCCCGCACACCACATTTCCTCCTCTGCCACCATGAGGAGGCTTTAAAGTAATCTTTTGTCCACACTAGGCTTTGCTGAAAACAACCAGATGGACACATTTTGCTGCCTCTTTCTATTTATTTTTTGGCAGCAAAAGCTCAAAAATCAGTCACTGGTACGACTATGAAGAAATGTCATGACTTTTTTAAAAAATCTAGGTAGGAAAGAAGCAAAAGAAGCAAAATCCTTGCAGGTGGCAGGAGGCCTGTTTAAAGGCTCTCTAGCAGACACTCTAGGCAAACGTATATTGCTTATCAAAAAATAAGTGAGAAAGACTACAGGGAAAGCCAGCACACTAAAGAACAAATTAAAGGAGATTATTACAAGAAGACATCCTTTAAAAAATTTAAACTATTCACAAATGAGGAAAATCTCAACCCTACCAGGTTAGATGTAAAATACACTAAGAGGGGAGGAGAGCAGTTTTGAGGACAAATTTGTAGAGAGCATAAAAAGCCCGGAATCACAGAATGGGTAGAGTTGAAAGGAACCAATGTGGTCCAACCTCGTTGTTCAAGCAGAGTCATCCTAGAGCACATCCTATGGCACAGGATTGTATCTTGAGTATCTCTAGTGAAGGAGACTCCACAACCTCTCTGGGCAGTCTGTTCCAGTGCATGGTGCTTTCTTCCAGTCCTCAGGCACCTTTCCTGATCTTTAAGGATCTTTCAAAGATGATCATGAGCTGCCTTGCTGTGGTGTCCACCAGCTCCCTCAGCAGTTGTGGATGCATCCTGCCATGGCCCATGGACTTGTCAATGTCAAGTCTGCCTAGGGTTTTTCTAACCCAATCCTCCTTCACCAGGGGAAAGTCTGAAAATCCATGTGCATACAGAGTGACAGGGAATAAGCTAGTTAGTGCACAAGAACACTTAGGTTGTCCTGCAGCACTCTACAGCAGTGCCACCTCAGCACTTGAGAGTGGTAAAAAAAGTGCATTGAATGTTAGGGACTGTCATGGAAGGGGAAGAGAAGGGAGCTCTGGAAGCAGGAGCCTGTTACAGTGATGTTTCTTAATATTCAGAGGAAATTGAGGTCCAGCAACTCACCCCTGAAACAGTGGGTTAATGCTTGATCTCAACTTCCTCTGCAAATCCTTTTGCAGCCAAAAATATGCATATGACATCCATCAGGATGGTTGATGTTTGTAGAGAGACTTCCATGTCCCTTTATACCTCTGCCCCAGCAGACTCCTTGTTCCCACTCGTACAAATTCTCTTATCACTACTTTCAGGAAGGTCACATGGTTCCTCAGGGCTTTTGCCACCTGGAAGAGAGGTTGTGCTCAGCTTCCCATCAGCTCTTTGGAGTTTTCCTTGCTTCTCCTGAGACAGCTGCCTCTGCCACTGGGCTGAGCATTGCTGAGCTGCCTTGGGCACTGCCTCAATTTGCTCAATCCCCTGGCCATAGGCACTGCAGCACCTCTGCATATTTCCCCAGCATATGTTGTGATCCAGTCCTTCACCAGGGAGGTGGGGGTAGTTGGGTGGTTGCCCTTGCCTCATCCTGGCTCTTTTTCCTTCCAGGGATTCTGTTCCTGGCTCCTTTCTATCTACCAGATGAAGTAAGTGTATGTCCTTGGCATTATGGTCATGCCCCACTGCTGCTCACCCATGGGGAGCTGGTGCCCACAGGTGGTGGCCCATCACCAGGAGCTGCTGGGACCAGCAGCAGAGGAGAGCCCTCTTTAAATATCTCACTGCTCTGAAGAGAGAGTAGAGAGCTCACCTCTGCATTTCTTCCTGGCCCCTAAATCCTATCCCAAGGAAAAGGGCTTCAACCTCTCCTGACAGGAACCAATCCTGTAATGAGATGGCAGCTGGGGGGCTGCTTGCGTCCCTCATTCCCTCTGTGCTCAAATCCTTTGTGCCACATGTCATGAGTTGTTGTGGGTTGTGGGAAACTGGAGCAAGCCAGTGTCCCCATGGTGGGAGGTGGTGGGGAGGAACCACCAGCACTGACCCCCACCTGCCTCTCTCCAGGGATGAGGAGATTCAGAGCAAGTGTGGGATCGATGCCACCACCTACCTCTCCTTCCAGCGGCACCTCCTGGTCCTGCTGATTCTGGTTTGCGTGCTCTCTGTGGCTGTCATCCTGCCTGTCAACTTCTCAGGGGACCTCCTGGGTAGGTGCTTCCCTAGTCACAGGATGACTCAGGAGTGCCATGCAAGCTTCAAAGCCTTTGGGCAAGCTTTGTGCCTCTGGGAAAGAAGGCAAAAAAAGCCCTCTCTCAAAAGCCCCCATGTGAGCAGGAGCCCACCATCTGCCAGGTGACAGAGGAACATTAGAGGGTGGGAAATTCTGGGCAGTGGGGACTTGGTGGGGACCTGGGAGATGGAAAAGAAGGGAGCAAAGGCCAGAGCCAATAACTGCAATGTGGACATGCACACTGCACTGGGTTCCCTTAACCTTCTGCTTCTCCTCTTCCTCTGCAGGACACAATCCCACCCACTTTGGCCGGACAACCATCGCCAACATCCCAACTCAGTAGGTGCTCCCACAGGCTGGGGGGCTGTGTGTGCTGCCACTGTGGTGGGCACTGCTGGGAGCACCTAGGCACAGAACTCACCACAGCCCCATGCTGGGGACAGGGACAGGGCCACGTGAGCAGCACACTACTCACAGTAGCTCTTCTGTCTCTCTGTACTACATGAGTGCAGTCAGGGCGGCCAACCAGTGGCACTGCTCGTTCCACCCCAGTGCTGGCAGAAGTGCTCTTGGGGATGTTTAATGGCCTCATTTCTGTAGTATCTCAGTCAGCAGCCTGGGTGCTTCCCCTCTAGTTCCTGGGGTGAGTGTCTGACAGCTGGCGTGGGGAGGTCCTGCTGGGTGGAAGGGGTGGCCATGGGTGAAATGCTGAGTGCCAGGCTGGTCCCCATGCCACATGCTCCCCACAGTGCTCATTGATCCCCACTTCCTCTCTTCCAGAGACCGTCTCCTGTGGCTGCACAGCATCTTCGCCCTCATCTATTTTATCTTCACCATCCTTTGCATGGCTCACCACTCTGTCCACCTGGAATACAGAGAGAATGAGAAGGTGAGAAACCACACCTCCTCCAGCCCTGCCTTGTTCAGTGCTTATGGACAACTTCTTGCTTTGCACAAATGCTGGTCCCCATAGGTAGAGAGGTCTTTAGGAAGAGCCTGGACCTGGGCTGGTAGGGAAAGGTAGGGCTGATTTTCACCAGCTTCTGGATAAAGTGACAGCCTGGAGGCAAATCTCTCTCTCTTGCTGTCTTGTTTTTTGAGACTGAAGCTCTGCTGTATCCATCTCTCTGGGGTATGGCATTGTCTGGCTGTGCCCTCAGTGTTTGGGACTGGGCATTGAGGAGGTCTGTGTTGACTTGCCTCTGGGGTGGCAGCTGGTGCCCCAGCTCACTGCTGGATGGACAGGGTGGCAGCGTTATATCCTGCAGATCCATCCTGCAGATCCATTCTGCAGATCCTTTTGTCTCTTCTCTTCCTGCAGGTTGCCCGGACACTGATGGTTACCCACATCCCCAAGGAGATCACAGACCCTTCACTTATCATCAAGCATTTCCAGTGAGTAGCCATGTGCCACAGCCTTGCTGGGTGAGTGGCAGGCAGGTGGCAGGGACTGTCCCTGTCCCCTGGCTCCTGGTGCCACCATGCCCCTATGCTTGCAGCGAGGCTTACCCCAGCTGCACTGTCACCAATGTCCAGTTCTGCTTCGACGTGCGCAAGCTGATGAAGCTGGATGCAGAGAGGTGAGTGCACGCACATCCACATTCCCTCTGTGGGAGGGTGTACTGCTCCTGCCCCCCACATCAAGGCACCCAGTCTGGGTTTCTGGCTGTGTCTCTGGTGCTCCCCACATGACCTTCGCTACCGGCTTCCTGGCAGGCGCAAAGCAATGAAGGGGCGGCTTTACTTCACCACCAAGGCACAGAAGGAGGGGAAGATCATGATCAAAACTCACCCCTGCGCCCGCATCTTCTGCTGCCGCTTCTGTGGCTTTGATGAGGTAGGAGGGTGCAGGCAAGGCTGCAGGCAGCACACCTGCACCATGGGCAAGGAGGAGCACGGCAGCTTGCCCCTGCCCCGGCCCAGTGCACAGCACAGCCCATAGTACTGCTCCCACAGGTGGATGCTGAGCAGTACTACGGGGAGCTGGAGGAGAAGCTCACAGATGAGTTCAATGCAGAGCGCAACCGCATCACACTCAAGCGGCTTGACATGGCCTTCGTCACCTTCCAGGACGAGCGGATGACAGCTGTGTGAGTGCCCCTCATGCAACAGCCATGGGGATGTCCCTCAGCCTGTTTCCCACCACTGCCGGGGAGCTGGGGCACCTTGCCAGCTTTTCCAACCTAAACCAGGCAATGGGTTGGTCTCTTCTGTGCCTCTGCCATCTGCAGAGTTGGCAGCCCTGTTAGTGCTGCAGAAAGGGTCTCACAAGAAGAGAGACCTGACCCCTGGCTCCCTCTCCCTGCAGGATTTTGAAGGACTACAGCCACATCCACTGCCGCAAGCACCCCCAGCAGTCCTCTGTCACCACCGTGGTCAAGTCACACCACTGGGGTGTTCGCTATGCCCCTGCACCCAGTGATATCATCTGGTGAACCCCCACGGCAGGAGGGAGGGAGGAAGGGGGAATAAGCAGATATGGGGAAGCCCATGTCCATACCTATAAGGAGCACATGTACATAGCTATAAGGAGCCTATGCCCATAGCTATAGGGAGCCCATATAGCTGTAGGGAACCTGTGGCTGTATCTGTAGGACACTTTCCAGGGTGATGGGGACTGAAAAATCCCTCCTGTTGCCATAGCAGAAGTCAGCAGGGGTGATTGGGGTGATCACCCCAGGGATGGCAGGGCCCAGCCAGTTGAGATGGGGAGTGATTGCCAGACTCTGATTTCTCCGGCCTGTCTCCAAAGCCTCCTGGTGGCATGGACCTCCACTGTGGCTATTCTCTGGTCCCAGGGGCTCTGCATGTGACAGCAAAGCAGCATGGGGAGGAGAAGAGAGCGAGTTCAGAACACTGTCTGCCATGGCTGGTGCAGATAGCAAGAGGCAGAGCTTCATGAAGCTATGCTGAGAGGCCCAGGACACAGGGCTTTTCCTCCTTATCATATTCAAGCTGTGTTTTTCTCTTACAGGGAGAATTTATCAGTCCGTGGCACATCGTGGTGGGTGCGATTCATTCTGCTTAATATCTGCCTGTTTGTCCTTCTCTTCTTCCTCACAACGCCAGCCATCATTGTCAACACTATGGACATGTTCAATGTCACACACCCTGTGGAGAGCCTCAAGGTAGTCCCTAACCCATGCCAATTTGCCTAAAAGGTCATAGTTTCCAGGTTTATCTGTGATGGGGCAGGGTACCTGCTCTACACTGTCCTGAGAAGATGACCTATAGGATGGGCATTGATGAGAATCAAGGTCATTTATGAGGTCATATTTATGCTTGCTATCCATCCCATTCTCTTTGTGTTTCCAGTGGCAGAGCCCTGGGGCAGCACCTGAGCTTTGGTGCTGGTCCATGGAAGCAGGCAGGTAGCTGTCCATTCAAGAAGAAAGGTCTGGAAAGAGCTCAAGAGATGTTAGGAGCTGCCAACAGTACAGCTCCTTCTTGCTCATTGTGAGCTTTTGGGTGGCACTGGGGCTCAGAACATGGCTGTGGTGCCTTTGGCTGGCCTCAAGTTCTTATCTCCTGAAACAAATGCATGTGCTCAGGGAGGGGATGCTCCAGCCCACTTGCAGCACACACCATCGTGTGCTGTCTCCAGCATGGCTGTGCTGTGGTGGGTTGCTGAGGGGGTGTTCGGTGTCTCTCTCCCTGCAGAATCCCATCATCACCCAGTTTTTCCCCACACTGCTGCTCTGGGCCTTCTCTGTCTTCTTGCCCTTCCTTGTCTACTACTCAGCGTTCTTCGAGTCCCACTGGACAAGGTAATGGGGCTGGCCCCCCCAGGGCTGCCATAGATGGGAGGAACTGCAGTGGAAGGTGAACCCAGCCTGCAGGGAGGCAGGCAGTGAGCAGTAGACCCCCACAGTGGAGCAGAGCCCTCTGGGTCTTTCCATAGAAAGAGCTCCAAGTCCATGCACAAAGGAAACATTTCCTTCCCGTAGTCCTGAACACTTTCAGGCTATTGACAAAGTTAGGTGGTTTTAAGATGTATCTGAAGAAGTTTGTAAGAGGTACAGTGTGATGGTGTACTGGCAGCAGCAGGACCATGCCAGGCATGCTTCCAGCTCTCCAGGGCAGAGGTAGGGGTTCAGGATGCTTAAAGTAGAGAAAACTGCCCAGCTCCTACAATGTGCTCTCTCTGTCTTGACCCTCCATCAGCCCCAAGCCCTGTGCCTGGTCTGACAAGTCCTTGCAGGAGCTTTGTCACCACCTCCCTTCCTTTTTCTGGGGGAAACAGGAGGTTGTGAACTCATACTAGACACCCATCTGCCTCTTGTTGGGTGTCTATACCAGCAGGGATGGTAGAAGAGGGCAAAGATGAAGGAGGTGAGATATTGGGAGTATGAGAGCTTTCAATACAGCAGATTCCTCAGGATGACACACCCTAGCCTGGGAGAGGCTTTGCAAGGCCCCAGTGGATGCACAGATCAAATGCACTCAGCTTTGTGAGGCAGGGAGTAACTCCTTGGTGAAAAACAAGACCAAGCTCAGCCCCTCACCTCACCTGCTGCTCTTTCCCAAAAAAGTGCAATGTTCTTTTCTTGTCTTCCCTCTCTGCAGGTCAAGTGAAAATCAGATCACCATGCACAAATGCTTCTTCTTCCTGGTGTTCATGGTTATCATCCTGCCCTCACTAGGTCTGAGCAGGTAGGGACCACCCTGCCATGCTGCTCTCCCTGCTCACGAGCTGCCAGGATCACACCCAGGCCCCTCACCCCAGCAACCCAGCCCCAAAGGGCTAAGATCACATTGCCACTGAGACACAGTGATCTCTGGGGAGGAAAACACTCTAGCAGTGCTGAGCCACTCACACAGGGTTGCAGATGGAAACCTTCCCTGCAGAGGAGTGGAGCAGAGCAGTTTACCAGGCTGCCGGAGTTAACCCAAGGGGGCTGGTAGCAGTGATCAGCTGCTGCTTGGGTTCAGCAGACCCTAGAATGACCTGGTCAGGTATCTGCATAGCTCCAGCTACAGCAATCCTGGCCATCCAGGAGGCAAGGACACATTCCACAGTAGTCTTGTGTGACAGAAGGGGCTGCTCTGGCCGTGTAGGGTGCAGAGGGTCTTGCCCACTCAGGACAGGGAAAAGCGCATGCCCACTGCATGTCTCTCACATTGCTCTGTAGCTCTCCCTCTGTCTGAGCTGCTCCTCTTCTGTCCCCTCCAGCCTGGACCTGTTTTTCCGCTGGCTCTTCGACACCCACTTTCTGGATGAGGCTGAAATCAAGTTCCAGTGAGTAGCAGGAAGCTCCCAAACTTCCCAGGCAAGCGGGAGCACCCGTTGTCCACTGCCAGCAGCTCTTGCAGCTCCTGCCTGAGCATCCTCTCACTGTCTCACCTCTCTGTCCCTGGGGCAGGTGCGTTTTCCTCCCAGACAATGGCGCTTTCTTCGTCAACTACGTAGTCACCTCCAGCCTGATTGGGACAGCCATGGAGCTGCTGCGCATCCCAGGCCTCCTCGTCTACACTGCTCGCCTCTGCTTTGCCAAGTCTGAGCCCGAGCGGCTCCATGTTAAGCGGGTATGTGGCTCTGGTCCCCTGTGAGCCTTCGTGACCCCCAGCACAGCAGCGATGCACTCACCGGAAACTCAGGCTGTCGTGGTTCTGTGGGGATGCTTGTGGGGACTTGTTCAGGCCCCCTGGGGACTAGTGGGGGTGAGGGAGTCCTGCAGGCCAGAGTGCAAAGGCAAGGGCAGGCCTTGCAGTGACAGAGGCTGCAATGACACTGTTGGTTGTGCCCCAGAGCCAAGCATACCAGTTCCAGTTTGGACTAGAGTACGCCTGGACCTGCTGTATCTTCTCTGTTGTCATGACCTACAGCATCACCTGCCCCATCATCGTCCCCTTTGGTGAGTATGATCCCATGCCCATGGTCCCAGCCATGCTGAGAACAGCCTGTCCCAGCCACCAGCAGCAGCATGGGAGTGCAGGCTTGCTGCATGATACAGGAGGTCACCCTTGGGCATCGTCCCGTTGCCCTCCACCCAAATGGCTTCTCTTGTCCCACCAGGGTTGCTGTATATGCTGCTCAAGCACATGGTTGACCGGTACAACATTTACTACGTGTACATCCCCACCAAACTGAACCAGCGCCTCCACGTCGCTGCCATCAGCCAGGTGGTGGTGGCCCCCATCCTCTGCATGTTCTGGCTGCTCTTCTTCTCCGTCCTGCGCCTCGGTAGGGAGAGCTGGGGGCTGTGCCCTGCCACTGCTCAGGGTCATGTCTGATGCTTGGGGGTGACGAGCCACTGGTGTCACCCTTGAGTTAGGCATGGCGTGGAGGGTGGTAAGGGGGAAGGTGTTGTGAAGACTGGGCAGATTAAGGTGGTATCAGCTTGTATTTTGGGAAGGGGGTTGAGAGCTTGTAAAACCCAAAGCAGGTTCCAGTCTGGGGCTCAGTTGGACATGCAGCAGGTTTTTGGAGGCTTATGTGCTGCCCCAGTGTCTCTGTGCTCTAGGTCCCACCCGGCCTGTCACCCTCTTCACCTTTGTGGTCCTCCTTTCCTGCATCGTCTTCTCCTTCTTTGGCCTCTGCCTGAAGAAGCTGCAGCCACGGAAACCCTCTAGCTACCAGGTGAGTGGAGACAGCCACCCACTCTGTTCCTTCACCCAGTGCATCGCCTCGTTGGGGAATCTGAGATAGCACCTGGCTGTCCCTAGCCAAAGCTGGGCCCCCCAAACCATGATTTCCTCATGGCCTCCTTCTCCTCAGATGTCTGACCAGTCTGAGGGCGCCTTCAATGATGTGGAGCGGAGCAGCGTTTCCTCCACCCCCAACTCCAATGTGAGTACCCCTCCACAGCTCTTCTGTGGCCACCTGCTCTTGCTCCCCTGGGTCCTGATGGCCCACTGCCCCCCGGGGCAGCTCTTTGTGGCCACTGTCCTGCAGGAGCCTGAGCTGAGCCTGACACCGGCAGCCTCTCCAGCACACCAGTCCTATGGCACCATGGGCAACCACCTGGAGCCAGCGGAGGACGGGGAGGATGGGGGGCTGCAGAGCTTCGAGACAGAGCTGGAGACAGTGGAGGGCGAGTACAGGAGCGGCCCCGTGATAGAGAACCAGGCTCGCTACCAGTGAACACCCCCGCCACAGGCTGAGAACAGACTGTGCTGAGAGCGGAGGACAGGCCGTGGGGCAGGAAGGAGCCTTCCTTGCACTGGTGGGGGCCACCTTGCTAATGGGGCAGGAGATGACAGGACTGATGTGAGGGAGAGACCCCATTGCATGGGCAGTGGCAGGAGGCTCGGATGGTCCCTCCCGCTGCCTGCACTGGCTGAGCGCCCTAGTGTCCCCCTGTCCCCACCTGCCTCTTCCAGCACACAGTGGGGAAGAGGGGGTCCAGCAGTATAGGGAGAGGGTTTCTCTGAGAGGCCATGCTTTTAGGGGCAGGAGGGAGGCCCTGGCCCCTCTGAGAGGAAGAAGCAACCCAGACAGCCCAGATGAATGTGCCTGCCACCATGCTGTCCTCTGGGTCCTCAGTGGCAGGGGATAGCCACCCCAAACCCTTGCATCTCACCCCATCCACCCACTGCTCAGGCAGCTGCCTCCCCTGCTGCTGGCCTGCAGGCTGCTACCTGCCCCTGCTTTGCCCGGTTTAGCGGGAACTGCTGGCATGCGTGTGCTTTGGTGGAGAAGGTGAGTGTCCCTACATCTGCCACCAGAGCCCCTACCTGAGAACCAGCAGCCCTGCACCAAGGCAGGCATCAAATGCAAGCCCAGCTCTTGCTCGACTTCCCGCCCCATCCCTCCATCTTGCTGCACAATGCCTGTGCCCTTGGGCTCTTGGGGAGAGGTGGGACATCAAGAGACAAGTGTATTTGATGGCTTTGAGGATAGCTCCTTGTCACTCCTCTTCCCTGGCAGCACCCCACTGTGCTCATGCTCTCACTGGGGCTGCCCATGGCACCCAGAATAGCTCTGTCCTAATGCAACAGAACAGGGGGGACAGGTGGACACTGGCAGGACCTGGACTTCCATGTACTCCTGGTCCACCACATCCTACCTGCCCTTGTCCACAAGCTGCAGCTGTGAGATGCTCCCCCAGTAGTCACACTGCCTCTCGAGTGTGAGTCCTGCTGTGATTAGTGTAAATGCACCATTACCTACCCAGACAGCATCCCTGGAGTTTTCCAACTCATCCAGAGTAGCTGTGGTGGCCCCTGGGGACAAGAGCTTATCCTCATCCTGCTCAGCTCCTCTCCCACCATAGCCCACCTGGGCACGCTGGCTCCTCACTCAGCCCTGCTTTGGCCTCGGGGCTGATTTTCCTGTCCCTGACTCTCCTGCTAGCTTCAGAGTAACTAGAGTTGCCACCATCCCAGGGAAGGGAGGAAAGTGCAGCTCTGCCAGCACCAGGGCTGCTGGCATGGGGAGTGCTGCTGTTCAAAGGCAGATGCTCAGCCATAGCACTGGTTAGCATTAGTAGTGCCACTGGGAGGAGGGGTAGTGTGCCAGTTCTGGGCTGGGGCGGAGGTTTAAAGGCAGCCCAGCAGTGAGAGCATCAAGGGGCACCTTAGGACATACCTGTGGGGCTGGTGAGTCTCAGCTCAGCTGGCTGGCAGACCCAAGGCCTCATCCCATCCATGCTCCTGCATGCTGGGGCGGTGGCTGTGGCACACTAGCCTAAGAGTGGTTGCCTTGGGGGAGCCTTGAGCTCAGACATACCCTTCCAATCCCAAAAAAGGTCCCTGGGGTGTTTGTGGCCTCCTGCCCAGGTGCCCACGTGGCTGCCTACGGCTCAGCTGCTCCCCTCACTGCCTGCTCCAGAGGCAGTCCCAGGTAGGGCACGGGGATGCTGGTGGCCTCTCTGAGGGTAGAAGCAAGTGCCTGCTAGTGGCATTGTGTCATCGGGAGCTCGGGCTGCTGGTCTGATTGCCCTTGGCTGCCCCACTGTAGGAATGTGCCAGAGGTCTGTACCTTCTCGTGATTTATTGCTATGACTGTGCCTTGAATAAAATGACTTCACCCAGCTGCTGCCTGGCGTCATCACCCCCATGCGTCTTTCCTGGCACCGCTTTAGGGGGAACCCTTCCCACTGGAGCCTTTTCCCGCCTATGAGCTGCTTTTGACCCTGCCTGGGGCCGTCCTGTGGAGGCTTTGGTGGCAAGGAGACTGTTTGGACACATCCCCACCTCCAGACTGCCCACTATGATCACTATAAAAACAAACCCCAACAAATGGGCGGCAGCAGCGAAGTTTCAGGAGTGGAAGAGCACCTCACTGTGTCCCAGATAGACTGACACAGCCCTTGGCACCATCCCTCCATTGGAGATGGGTTGCAGTCCTGGGACAGTCACACGACTGGTGCCTTTCTTGCCCACCTTCTGTCAGCAGTCACTCCATTAGCAGAGCTGGCTCAGGACACCACCAAAGGTGCAGATGCTGCTTGAAGGTAGCAGGAGGGTGACCTGGGACCACAGCAAGGGTCAGGGGCAGAAGGAACCCATATCATCTGAGGATGGAGCAGGTGTTCCTAAAGATGAACTACCTACCAGCAAGTCCCAGGGAAGGGGGTGAACACCCTTTTGGAAGTCTTTCTCTAGATTTTGAGAGAACAGTGCTCTTTTCTGCCCTCCTCCCTCCCAAAATACACACTATTTTTACCCGAATTCCTACTTAAATGATTTGCCTTTGGTTTCAGCAGGTTCTTTCTGCTGGCTCCTCCACAGCTTCCCCAGGGTGAGCCGTGCCACTCTGGTTTATGGCACAGGGCAGAAGGCATGGAGAGGGCTTTTCTTTGGGTGAAAAACTGGAAAATTTAAAACCCATCGCATGTCCCTACAGCCGCGCCCCACGGTTTGTTATGAGTGGTAAACAGAGTTAACACAGGGCATTGCTGTGCTGGGGAGCTGGGCAGGAGCTCTGGCTGGGAGCAAGGTCCTCACACTGGGAAGCTCATCACGGCCTAGGGGTGTGATGACACCCTGAGGGGGTGTCAGCCCCATCACACTGCACCTCCGCCTGGAAACCCGCTCAGGAACCCGCTCCCTGATTGCAGCCTGCACACTCAGAATCCCTCACAGCAATGGCAGGGAGTCTCCCACTGTGCCAGTTGGTGGCAGGCAGTGACAGGAGCATTCCCACTGGGCAGCAGCCACAGCAAAGGGGCAGCTTGTGGGAGCTGCGGCAAACCTTCCTGCTGGCACAAGCAGTCAAAGATGGGAGTGCTGCTGGAGGCTGCCACGCTGGCCCTTCTCTGCACTGCCAGGTCTGGGCTCCCACCACCAGTCCTGAGGCCAGGAAGAGCTGGAATACTTAATCAATGACCCAAAGGGGGTATTTCTTTGCATTCAGATCTCTGCTGCTCTCCTTGCCCTTCACAGCCTATCACACATTGCATTGTGGAACAAGCCCATCCTAAATGAGCAGCATAGCTCTCCCAGGGTGTTTTCCCTTCTCTCCTGCGCCAGGGCTGGGATTTATAGCCTTTGGGAGATGCTATTACAGACCTTGAGCTGGCTTCCCCACTCTGGACACCATTCTTCAGCATCAAGTGCCCAGCTCTCACAGGGCTGGAAACCCATCATGTCAAAGCTAGAACATGCTAGAAGACAGAACCTCCTGCATCCTCACCAGCTGCTCCCTGGGCAGGGCTGCTGGAATGACTCTGCAATCCAGCTGGCAGGGTGGATGATGCTCCATGGAGCCAGACAGGACATTGTTATGAGGCCATGTTCTGCTGCTGCAGATGACCAGCAGTGGATGACCAGCAGCAGATGACCAGCAACAGGTGAATCAACACTATGTCAAAAAACAAAAGCAGTGGCTGAACAACAGAAAAGGAATTTTTAGGCTGATTGCTTAAAATTTTGATTCCATTAGAGATTATTATACTTGAAGGGTCTGAGCAGTCAGTAGCAGGGTGTCTCTGTTAGCCCCTCCACTGCTCACCCATTCAATTACCAGGGACAAAAGCTCCCAACACTCTTTTGCTGGTGGATGCCTTCTCATGTCAGTCAAGCTGCACTACACAAGTGCTCCCAGTGACCAATATCTTTAAGCTAGAATCAACAAGAAACCAGTAAACCCTTCTCTGTCATCCTCTTTTTCTGGTTTGTTTGGGCATTTTATATTAAAATAAACACAAGGCATCAAAACCCGCTAAGACTCACTGTTGTTTTTTAATAAACAGTACAGCCAGGTATAAGAGGCACACAGACTAGTTCGATTCTCTTGGGAGTTACACAAAATGTGGCACAGAAGAGCAGAAGTCAAGGAGCTGGGAAAGCTAGAGGGAGCAGGGATGGTTTGGGCAGTAACACCCACACCCCACTCATCACACAGATGTCACATGGAGCCAGAAGGTGTCCCACTCCCATGATGCTGAAGGCTGATGTCCCATAACAGAGTTGCAAAGAGGACATCCCCATTCCCAAACCTTCCTGCCCCATACTGTGCCACCAAAGCTAGTGTCTCGCCCCAGCCCCAGTTCCTCCATCCCCCACTGCTGGGTGCAAGAATGGGAAGGACTTCACCTGACCCAGCTGATGGAGAGAGCCATGGGCTAGAATGCACACCACCACACTACAGGGCTGCAGAGGCAGAACATGGTACCATAGGGAGGACAAGGAACATGGGATGTTCAGTGCCTGTTTCACAACACCTATTAGCTTGCCTCCCAAACACAGATGGAGGGCTTTTTGCTTGCTGGAAGCCCATGGCTACCATCAGGCCTGGTGGCAGGGCACTAGAGACCCATCTCACAGGGCACCCCATCATCTCCTCCATGGCATGGGCATAGGAGACCTCGTTTGCATTGAACAGGCAGCTTTCTCCTGTCCCAGAGTGGAGGACATCTGAGAACAGGAGGAATGTCTCCTCAGAACAGGACCATCTCAGACCTCCATGCTAGGCTCCTCCTGTCCTGAAGAAGTAGCAAAAAAAAAAAAAAAGTGCTGCCTCTAACTGAGTACTTGCTCCTTGCCCTTGCTCTGGGGCTAATGGTGGTTAGAAACATGGTTCTGCTTGTTCCACAGTGACTTTCCCATAAAGATTAACTCTTCCTCAAAGTGCTCAAGTTCAGCCCCTTCACAGAGCCCTCAGGTGCTGCCTCTCAGCAGTTTTCTGGAATTTATTCTAGCAGATGCTATCTCCTCATTCCTGTGAGGGTGAGGAACTCTGCAGATGGGCACTGTGAGCAGCTGGGAAGTGCTCCAGATTCTGACAGCATCCAGAATGCCATGCTTCCTCTGGCCAAGAGCCAGAATTTCTGGAAGCTGTTGCTATGAGACGATTGCTACCTTCATTTTTATTTTAAGACGTCTTTTCCTTGGATTTAGCTTATTTTCCTTAACACAAAGCAGTAAACAGACATTGCTACTGCTGCTGCATTTCAGATAGCTCTAAGGTTAAACCAGCAGGCGAAATCAACACAAAGCCTTTCAGCTGGCAGCCTAACCCTGCCAAAAGTAGTCTCACCTTGGGATTAATGTGGCAACACTGCCTGAAGCATCCCTAAGAAACCTACTGGGTAGTGGCCAACCTGACACAGGGAAAAGCCAGGGATTCCATCCAGGTCAGAGGCAAGGCAGAAGCACCAGGATTAACCAACTGGTACTGATACATTGATGAAAGGAGATGGGGAAAACTCTCTGCAAGGTTGGAGGACAGCCACACGGTGTGACCAGCTTTGCTCTCTTGCTGCCTTTTGACCTGGATGGAGCCAAATCTGTCACTGCCACAGCTGAACCAGGTACAGCAGCGCAGGAGGACTGAGCAGTGTCAGACCCGGCAGGGAAAGCACAGCAAACAGAATTTTGGGCAAATAAGCCCAAGAGGCCCATGCCAACTCTCACCTACCTAGGATGGGTAGCAAGAAGAGGGAAGATGAGCAAGTTAAAACCCAGAGTAGGTACTAGGTGTCGGTGTTCCTGAAGGAACTTGGGGCAGGGTGGCATACCTGTGCTGTGGCACTGCTAGGCTTCACTGCAGGGACATGCCCTGCCGGCCCTTAACAAAGGCAGGGACACGCTCGTGTTGAAGCAGGGTGGAACCACATGACAGCCCTCAGCACGTGTGAGTGGCAGAGGCAGTCATGGGCTGGTGCACACAGAAAGACAGAGGTGGGGAGAGGCAGCGAGTGTGGTGTGAGACTCCCTGTGCTGAGGACTGCTGCGTGGTCAGGGATAGGGATGGCTGGCAGGATCTAGTCCCCTTCTGGGAGGGTCTCCCAGCCACGTTGCATGGCTTCCACCACAGCATTGTAGAGTTTGCTCCAAGCTTCCTGCACCTCTGGGCTGAAGGCAGCACCAAGGCATTTCTCCAGCATGTACAGCAAGGACTCACCAACAGTCTGCAAACCAAACAAGGAGGTGTCAAGCTCAGCACCACAGGATGACATGCAGTCTCGTCTCATTTCGCCACCTTTTTTGACTTCTCCAATTGCAGGGCACCTGCTTCTCTTCCACCTACCAGGCCCCTCCAGTCCCTGGCTCATCACAGGGGGCCCAGAATCAGCACATGTCATCCTCTTCCCCTGCTGTATGCTGGCCCTCACCATGGATGAGTGGGGAGTGGAAGTCAGGGAGCAAGGGCTGACACTGCACATGTAACACCGGGGAGAGGTACACATCCAATTTCTGTCTCCCCCAGCTGCAGGTAGCTGGCCTTGTCGCTTGGCATAGCAGTGGAGGAGCAAAGCTGAGCAATGCCCTGATGTCAGGAGAGTGGATCAGACTCCACACTGGATGCTTAGGTGTCTCATGTCTCAGTGCCTCTCAGGCTTCTCCACAGGGCACTGCTCTTCACAGAGCTGTGAGCTGTGAGCTGGCCCACGCAGGAGCACCCCCACACTGAGCGCACTGAGTGCACTGGTGGCGATCACTACCCCAAACAAAAGGGACCCTGCTCCCTCTGGAGAGAAAAAAGCTAGCAATATCAGGAAAGAGCCATGTGTGGGTTAGAAAGCTCTTCTTCAACCTGCCCTTCCCCACTGCATTTCTGTCCATGCTTGATAGCAGGAGAGGAGTAATCAAGGGTTTAGTATGGAAGATGCTTGGGTGTTACTGGCATGAAGAAAGCAGAGGCCAAGGTGCAGCTACCCCATCCCAGTGCAAACACAAAGAGGTGGATGCTCCCTTTTCCAGGTGTGGTGTGGTTTGCCCAGAGAAGTAGATGCAAAGAATCCAGGGCAAAGGCTGAGCCTACAGCCCTGTGGCACAGGAGAAACTGCAGTGTCCTAAACCATGAGCCTCTTCAAACAGTGGTCATGCTTTGCTCTTATCTATCCTCTCTGTCTGGGCTTACTGGGCAAGGGCAGAAAACAAGGGGAACTCAAAGGCTTCCCTCATTGGAGCAGTGTCATTACATTGGTATCAGCACCTTGGACAGGCTGCCCTGAGCCATCAGCTTTCTCTCCAGACAGCTGAATCCAGAGGAAGGATGGGGACAGCTGAGGGTTGCAGGCGAGGATGAACAAACACAGCCACAGCAAGACAAGAGCGAACACCTCACCGAGAAAGACTCAACCTTCACACCAACTGCCTGGTGCTTCTTGCCAAGGTTGCAGAGATACTCTTCCAGGCAGGATAAGTTCTCCAGGTGGCTCACAGCAGCATCTATCACCAACATCACCTAGTGCAGGAGCAGAAAGGCAGTATGGCATTAACAGAAAGGTTCAGCTTCCCTCCCAGAGGAAACAAAGTGTCTGACCCTCTACTTCACCCTTGTCAGCCTGACTCCTCCAAGCCCGGATGTCCTCTGAGCTTTCCTTTGCTCTATTGCGATCCATGTGTCACATCAGTGAGGCTGGCAGCAGCACACGCCACATCCTTCCATGGGACACTACCAGAGCTGTACTGCTGGTCAAGAAGCACTGCTGACCACCCTGTCCTAGAGGGGACAAACAGCCCTACAGCAGAGCAGTTGCAGGTTAAGACCTAATGCTGATGCAGTCATTTCAACTCCTTGGAACCCAGGGCAACTGCATGGGAACCCCAGAAGCTGCCAGAACTAGAGTTTCCAACTAGAAGTTGCCAAAACTGTGCAATTGTGAATAAGGCCAGTCCAATTCTAAGATCAGACAAGGTATTTTGAAGAGATGGGATGGAGAGTTCAGCCAGGTCTCTTGACCTGCTCTGGTAAAACACATACCATAGTCTCCCAGGAGCATTAAGAGTCAAATGGAAACAGGACAGAAAAGATTTAAAGAAAGATGAAGAAGAGATTAAAGCCAAGGCATGATTATCTTGGCAAAGCCAAGAGGTGATAGAATTGTGCTCTGCGATTTCAACAGGCAATTTATCTCCAACAAGAGCAAAGAACTATTTCAGCTCAAGGCAATAATCTTAACTTTGCCAATAAAGAGAGGCTGGAAAATAACAGAAAGCTTGCAGCTATCAGAGGAGCTCAGTCCTGGAACAGCTTCTTAACAAGGAATAAAGACAGGCAAGCAAAGCACCAAACTGTTTTGAAGACAGAGCCAGGCAGTTTATGAAGGCATCTGCAAGCCAATGCTGTGCTTTGTCCCAGTGTGGCTTCTCTTCAGGGTTCAGCAAAGGGTTTCTGCTGCACCAGGTGTACTGGGCATGCATGAGCCTCTCCTCAGCCTGCTCCTTTCTGTGTTTGGGGGGAGGGGAATGTCTACTGCAGCAGGTCCTCAGAGGCTCTCTGAGAGGTCTCTGTGGGCCTTCTGACCCTGCAGCTGCACCAACAACCACTCCACAGCAGTGGGTCCATGGTAGCCCAGCTACCTGTGCCACCTCCTGGTCAGCATGTGGCCAAGCAGAGAGCAGTCCTCATCTGGACACAGGTGAGCTCCCTGAGCTACCTCCACAGTAGGAGAAGGATTCTTTCAGCTTTCACAGGAAGAAATCCACTCTCACATGAGGGCATGGAAATCAGCATGGTGCCTCTTAGCCACCATAACCTGCATTCTCATCCCCTCCCCAGTGTTGTAGGACACTTTGTCCTGGCCTTTTGCTAGCATGAGTAACGCCCTGCAGTTACCATCTCAGGAGGAGACTTCCCATGTCTTCCCTTGTCAGCCACACCACAGTCCCAAATCATTGCCTAAGAGTTTCTTCCTCCATGGAAGTTGTGCTCCAGCCATGCCACAGCTCCTCTCTCACCTTCCTGATGTGATCCAGGAACTCAGGGGCAGAGAGGCACTCCTGAGGGCTGGCAAACTGCTTGCAGTTGTACTGGAAAAGAGGCAGCAGGTCAGGATCCAAGTCAAAGAGCCTGCAACAGCAAGAAAGAACACCCCATCTTCTCACTTCCTCAGCTTTATTTGAAGTCCCACTCACCCCATCAGCAGCACACCCATGGCCCACTTCTGCCTCCCTTCCCACCTACTGATCGCTCCCCATCTGTAAAAGATCCAAAAGTTCTTAAAAGTTTTCGTTTGGGGCAATCCAGATTACCTATAGACAAAAAAAATTCTCTTTCCCTAGCCCATAACCCCAGCTCCTGGATACATATTTCTGGCACCTGAGAACTAGTCCCAACCCTCAGAAGTTCCTCCTAGCCTGGGCCTTCTCCTCCAAGTCTCAGCTGTTGTCTCAACTATTCCCATTCCCACTTATTGGTCCCCTTGGACCCAAAAGCTCCCGAAACAGGGAAGGCCTCCAAGCTCCAGCAGCCATCTGTACCAAGGAGGGCATGTACAAACCCAGCTGGTGCCCCACTCCCTGACACCATCACCAGCTCCCATTTCCTCTCCCCCTGCCCCATCCCCCCTTGCCAGGCACAAATGGGACTCAGTAGCAGCCACCCAGGTAGATAGAACAGGCCACCAATAATTCAGGCAAGACAGTCTCTCTTCTCCTCATCCTGCACATCAAACTACTGCACCCTTCTCCCCCATATTGTGAACACTGCTCAAGTCCTGCTCTGGGAGATTTGGATCCCTCTCGCTCCAGAAGCTGCTCATCAACTCTCCAATTGTCCTTTTTAAACGACTTTTCATTGATTTCTCCTTTTTTCTCTTCACATCATTGATACACTAATCTGCTGAGGAGAGGCAAGAAGCTGGGTATCAGCCATTCCACCCGGCACAACATTTCCTCTGCCCTGCCACTGAATCCCTCCCTGGCGGCCAGGTCTGCGCTTGGGGCTGCACAGCACTTCCCTGATCAGGGAATGTTCGGGCAGCCCCTTCCACACACTCCCCAGAGCCAAGCGGACACGCAGCCCTTCGAAGAGCAGAAGTCGCGGTGACAAGGCAGGGGATCAGCGGGCAGAAACGCACAGAACCTGCCCGCCGCTTCTCTCTCGTTCTCCGTCTTCGCGTGGCAAGGTTCTCACTCGGGAAGGATGGGGAAGGCAGGGCAGCAGCTGGGAGCGGAGCCCAGCCCTGCCCCACGGCACCTGCTGCTTGGCGGCGGAGCGGCTCCGGCTCCCCGGGGACCGCCAGCCACGGGAGGGGAGAGAGGCCAGGGGAGGGGAGCCGGCCAGGAGCCACCGCCAAGCACAGGGAAGCATTTCTCTCCGAGAAGCGGAGCCCGTCCATCCCTCCCGCGGGTCGGTGCGGGCGGGCCGGCGGCCGGGACCAGGGTGCCGGTGGCCGCATCGCGCCGCTCACCTGGTGAAGAGGACGAGGCCGTGCTGCACGGGGCTGCCGCTCACCCGCTGCCAGCTCTCCCGGATCAGCGCTCGCTGCCCGCCCGACAGCGGCATCCCGCTCTCCATGGCGGGGGCGGGGGCCCTGTCCCGGG
>VWZS01006268.1:0-58268 GCA_013397075.1 Rhabdornis inornatus | reverse complement strand
CTTTTGACCCAATAATAGATTCCCATGACCCTTAGATTGACTTTAGACTGACCAATCCAAAGGTTACTACCTAAGTTCCGTGAAGAAGAAGAATATGAACGAAGAAAAAAACACACAACCCAAAATTCTCCATCTTGTCCCCTAACTACCACTATACTATAAAAACCTCAAATTTAAAACCCATCACCCAGTGAAAATACACACATCTAACCCACTATTTATTTGTGATTTCTAACTCATTATTTATATTTACAAATCTTCTCCAAGGTTCCAGTTCCAGTGCAGTGTTTTCCAGGGCGTCTGTGCCTGGAAGCACAGAAAGCTCAAAAACTCCAGTTTCCTGAGATCCAACATAAGCCTTTTTTCCTCATTGCTTTTTTTTCCCCCCAATGACAGCAGCAAGAAGGTCCCTCTCTAGGTCTTGACAAGACTATAGTTTCCTATGGGAAGCAATCTATGCTTCCTATGGGTAGCAAACAACAGACGAGCTATTTTTTAATGTAGACTGGCAGAGATCTGCTCAAGACAGTTTGATTTTTTACTTTTCTGATTTTCCCGATAGAAAAAATGTAGGGAGGTAGATTCTGTTTCATTTCAGCCCGCTGCCTGCAACAAATACAATGTGGCATTACAAGCACTGCTGGCCACCTCCAAATATAAAATGCATTTCTACAAATACTAGACATGTTTTCACCAAAATACTCTTCTAGCCCACTAAGGTGAAAAAGGTCCTTTGATCTCTCCATATCTTTGCACCTCTAGGATATACCGCTTGTCAAAGTCCAAATGACTCAGAAGTCTGGCTTCGCCCGTGGCACTGTAATAGCTGATGGTGGTATGGGTGAAAGAATTTATTAAATTCTCTGTTGCCTCTGAGTTTCTCTACAAGGCTTTAACATGGATTCATCAAGTACAAAATCAGCTTGGGACACGAATGCTCAGTTGTAGCTGATCTGACACAAATGAATATTGAACAAAAGAAAACCTTTTGCTCCTTTTTTTATACATTAACTTTAAAGTAAGCAGTAGGAAAATGTCAAAGAAAATTAAGAAGAAAAAGTAAGGTATGTAAGTTAGCTTCATTTCAAAGTGGTGCATGGGTGTTATTTCATAAATTCCTCTTTGTGAATAAGATTTGTGTATGCCTCTCATGTATCATTTTTTAAAAATTACTTTTAGTCTTAGAATATATATTTTTGTCTTTCATTAAAAAGTATAATACTATGGGTCACCTATTGAGGAGAGGACTACAGAACCACAATGATCAAAACCCAGGACTGTTAAAAACAGGGACAAGAGGGACTGTGTGTATGAAATATTACAATTACCAACTGTGGAAGAACATTTCTTGCTTTCTCTATCAATTCAAAATACAGATATTTGTGCTCAAACTCAATCTCATTGTTGATACTATTATTATCATCAGTCTTACTAATATCTTTTACTTCCTTGTACAGACCTGCAACTTGCTAGGTACATTCCATGTTGATGAAATGCACATTATCTTCCCTATATAAACATTCTATTTTTCTTCTCTTATTATTTTTGAAATTACTCCATGAGACACAGTTTCTAGGTATTATGTGCCATTAGCTAAAACTTCAAATATTGTAAAGATGGAATTAAGATTTCAGCCAGGAAGAAGAAAAATTAATGTATGGTTGAGTAAGGAACTCTCTTTGCAGAAAAACACATTAATTATTAGCATTTAGATGAAGGAACAAAGAACTCAGAATTAGACTCTAATGTTTAATCACTTGCCATACACAAAATGCATTATTTAAACTTAATTTTAAAAAGTGTTCAATTGTGTGGTGAATACTTTCCCAATTCAACTACCTGAATAAGAAGCAAATTTGGTTATGGGTGCTGGTCCTAACAACAAAGAAACCAAATCAATAAAGTAAGGGGAGGAAATAATGATGAGTAGATTCTGCTGCCCAAAGCACCACTAGGAATCACAGTGTGTCTCAAAATGATACATAATCTGTAGACTGCTGTAATCCTGTTCTCATCCATCCCAAACGACACTTGCCATTCAAATTCCACTTTGTTAATGGGAAAATAGCTACTACTGTGATTTTTAGTGGCAGGACCAGGTAGAGAACCTTACCTGAAACTCACAGCACAGACACAGTTCAGCCCAAGGGGCAGGGAGAAATTCAACTCAGCAAATTATTTTTAACTCAGTGAGAAAACAGGGTGCATGGCTCCTCAGCAGACATGACACAAGGTCCTACTTTTAGGATCTATAGGATCTAGCTCATTGTCTCTGATTTTTTTCTCTATTAGAGATTTGGGGGGTTCTTCTACTTTGGTTTTGTTCTCTGTGCATCATCAACATAGTTTGTGATGTTTAAATCATTATCAGTTACTTTTATGCAACATATTTTAAAGACAACATAGCTGCAACATGTACACTCAATTTTGGAATCTGTATGCTAAGAAAGTTACTACTGCCAAAATATTGCTATTAACTTTTGCACTACTTTGGAATTTAAATTAATTAAGGAAAAATATCTAGCAAGCTTAAATTATTATGTCATAGGAGACAGTCAAACAAAAAAAACCCCACTGTTTTATGGCAAGTAATGTCTGGGAAGACAAAAACAGTACTAAAATGACATCACAGTAACTTATCCTCTAATCTGTGACTTCTGTGAAGGTTTTCAGAGCTACAGCCCTGCCACGTCACTTACAAGGGATGATAAAAGCATATCCCCATAGCATCTTTGGTAAAATAATCTCATCTCACCCAGACCTCCTGCAATGACTTGTCCAGTGGCTGGGCGTTGAAGAGAGGCATGTGCAATCCTTGCACCCACTGAGGCTGCTTAACCCTATTTTACTTGTGCTCAGTGAAGAAGCATAAGATGCATTCTAAAGGTTGAGCAGATGCACAGCTCTCTATTCCCTTCTAGAGAGGACTCCAATCTCCCTGCCTTGCAGTAGCTACGTGGGACTAGTAGGGGACAGAAGAGCATTCACAAGCAATGAACATGAAACCCACTTCACTGTTTTGGATCCTCTGCACACACATCCTCTGCACATGTACTACAGGCAAATACAAGCAGACATTTTCAGTCTCTTCCCCACTGAAGAGCTGCAAAAAACCCATGGAAATAATGGCATGTGTTTGTCAACAGCAATCCCTTGGACTGACTCCTTACTTTATGGCAGAATGGATGCAAATCTCACATCTCTATCAGCAATAGAGGTTTTCTATATCCGAAATTATTTCTTTGTGGTGACTGGAAATAAAATATCTGCCTGTTAGTACAGGAAAGTTTTTTTTGATAGACCTGAGGAGTCCAGTGGAAAGATCCCTTGAAGCCTAACTAATTTCCATGTATTTCCGTGTATTCTACCATCTCATCTGTAAGTCAGTCAGTCTTTTAAGCAGTACAAGATTATATTCAAGCACAGGAAAAATATTTTAAAATAATTGTATATAGTCCACAATAAAGACCACAATATGATGTAAAATTAATATAAGGCAATATGCTATGAATGTGTTCCTTCATAATCCCCAAAAATCATTTTTCAAAAGAGTCAGATGGAGAATAAATACTGTCAAAAATTTATGTCAAATGTTTAAAGGAGGAAAACCTCTTCTAATGCTTTTGAATGTGTACGGTTTCATTTCACTAGTCCTTTGAAAAAAGGACCACAGAATGTGTAGTCTGTCTGAACGCAGAAGATATATTAGTAGATATAAATGTGAAGGGGTTTCTGTCATAGAATTTAGTAATTAATTTCATTTTTTATGGAAGTTCAGAAGGTCAGATCTCAGGAAAGGTAAATATTTTTGCTCACATTTTTCTGTTTTTGATAGCAATTGCAGTTTTCGTATGGTGGGAGAATGGGAACTTTGCAAGAATTTCCCCATGGCTCAGTTTGCTCTTTCTCATGCACAGTCTCATAGTTCAGAGTAGCTTTTTTGCTGTGCTTGTGAAGTCACTTCAAAATGTATGTCTTGAAGTGGTAGACATGCTGAAAAAAGGATTTTCTTTGAGGAAAGACAGTAGTTCACCATGCAGTGATATAGTATAGTCTAGCCAAACCATCTTCATTATATATATTACTTTTAAGTTATATTCTTTCAGTCATTAAGTATGTATAGATATTCTCTTATCACTCTTCAGTTATACGTAGCAGTATTTCTAAAAATTGTTGTGGTAGAGGTTTGTTCTGTTTGTAGTCATCTATGCCATGAGGAAAGAAATCTTTTGACTGACTTTTACAGGTGTTGGGTTCAAATTGATGGTATACTTGCAGCTAAACTGATCTCATTGCACAGAAATATTCTACCAGAGGACTTAGCAGTTGTTTTTCTCATACAGATGTCAAAGCCATAATGAGGCAGGTCCCTTTGACCAGATGTCACAAACATTTTTACCTGGTGTCTGTGTCATCTCTTCCCTAGAAAATGAAACTTTTTTTAGAGCTTAATTATTTTTTAAAGTTTTATTGGCATAATAAAGGAAGTTTAGCACATAATTCTGTAATTCATTATATGCACAGCACTGTTTGATGAATATATATTTTCTTGCCAAATACTTGCATACTTGCCAAAGTTTTACAGTTAATTAGATATTTGGCTTTATTCATAGGTCTCAATAAAGCTACCCTAAAGATGAAATTGGCCCAATGTTTATGAAATGCTAAATAAAGAACTAAGCAACATGTTTCCCAGTTAAGGGGATGGGTGTGCCTTGTAGACTATGTTCTACTATTAATTAAACAGAGAGTATCAAAACCACTTTTTAAATATGAACCTGACTCAGTTTAAAACCAGGGTTTGAGAAGCATTCCTTTACTTTCTGTGAGCTGCATCCATTTTATTTTAAATTTCCAAACTAGAAAACATGAGTTTTTAGTTATATATATTTTTCAATAATTCAGTTTTTAAAATCTAATTTTAAAATCCATTTAAAATAGTAAAAGGTTTGGAAAACTTTAGAGGCAGAAACTTGAAATGGAATGACTGGAACTGGCTGTTTTTCATAAAAACTGAATTAGAAAAGCAGATTCGGTTTCTGGAATGGGCATAATGTCATGAGCAGAGCTTTGGAATAAGTAAATAAAATTGCAAAGGGCAGGAAAGGAAAAATTAAAAGTCTTTGTTTACTTTAAATGCAAAGCATATTATTTTGAACTGATTATTGTGTTAAACCAAAACCAAAATTATATTAATAGAAAGAAAGTAAAGACTTTAACTCTCTGATAAATTTTTTAAATTCCTGTGGACATTGTGATGGTCTGTCTTTCTCTTTATAAATAAACCATAGTAGTTTTAGGACATATGTTGAGTCTTGATTTATTTGCCTCAAAATAGCCAGAAAAAAAAAGACTCAGTCAATATTACAGAATATATGGACAGATAAATACACTGTGGCCAGTAGAATACATAGAACTGCTTATGCTGGACAGATAGACATGTTTACATTTTTTTACGATGGTGGCTTTTTTGTACACATCACTTTTTTCAGCAGCTCAGCTGGGAATATGCAATATGTTGCTTTGAGGTCCTACATTGCTAAGATGGCTCCCAGAAAGGAAAGATAGTAAAGGAAGATCGGATCTGCTTTGTGTAGTTGTTTGCTGGCTTTTGGTTGGTTGGTTTTTCTTGTCCCATAGTGCCTTTTGTCTTTGAGTCACAGGGCTGTTGGTAAAAGGAAAAGGAAAAAACTATCTTAATTTCAACATTGTCAAACTGCAGCGTCAGTGTTAGCAGCTTTGGGGCCAGTGCAGAGTGAGCCATGTGCTTTGCAAGATAAAGATGACTCAGAAACATAAATTATCCTTTTTTTTTTTCCTTTTTAGTTAGATGATATTTACCTACATCTTCTACTGCCCACTAATTTTATTCTTCACTGTACATGGGTCTCCTTCCTTTTATGTTTTCTACATTTTTCCTGGGTTTTTGAAAATATTCTCTGATGCCCTCAGTTGACTGAAGATTGGTATATTTTCTAGGGGTGTGTCAGAAAACAAATCCTGAAAGGAAGGACTGTACTCAACTCCTCTGATGGACAAGTGGAAGTGAGGACTAAAGAGGACAAGAAGAATAATTTTGACTCCAACACATCTTCTAGCAGTGCTGCTCAACTCCATTAAGTTATCCTACGCAAAGCCTCGGAGGCTCCATTGTGATCCTCTAGCCCCCAGCTTCTGAGCAGCCTCACAGTTATGCAGCTGAGCCAGTTGCACAATAAGTCTCTCCACACAGCTGCACAAACAGCTGCAGGGCCGCAGGGGAGGCAGTGGCACAGGATGGTGGACCATTAGCAGAAACAAATATGTATATTTGGAAGGCAAGGCTGTTGATGCAACGTCCAACTAGTACCCAAAGTAGCAGAAAGATGCCAGTTCTAGGAAAATCTACACAAAACTTTGGAGCATGAAAGCCGAAGGTTTTTCTGTAAAGCGGTAACAAGAGGTTAGGATGTGAAGGTATTCCTCACTAGCAGGAGAACACTAGTGACAGAGAGACTCCAGCAGTTCATTTTTGTCTGTGTTATTTACAGTATGTCTATAAACATCTTTATTATAAGTTGTTACTAAACGCTACTTTGGAGGGACAGCTCTGCTTTAGTTATCCAGTGTGAACTGGTTCTGTTCCCTTCATGTTTCCTTTGGGTTTTTTACACACTTCATCGTGGCATGATGTTAGCTCCATGTCCCATCACATCCAGTCTTTCAAATATCTGTTTTACAGTTTTACCAAGTACAATGCACTTCTTCAATAGTGTGGCAGCTTTATGGAGTCTTGGATTATGCAAAGTGTAAAACCCCAGCAAGACAGGTATCCTCACTTGTACATCGTGTACCACTGTATACCACCAAAGGCTACTTCATTGACAGGGTTATTTTACCAAGAGTTGTCTAGTGAAAAATATCATTAAGATTCAAGGAAATGGGTCTGACTTTCTACAGAGGGAGAATATGACTTTTACCACACAAATAGCTCATAGGAACTCAGCTCCAGGGACCCTGGGGTGGCTTTGTAGGGCACCTAGAGGAATATTATTCTTCCTCCTCCTTCCCTGCAGAGCAGATAGACGTGCAAAGAGAGTGTGCTGGTGGATTTGACCCTAAAATCATCTAGCTCCTCTATGATTGACAGTGATATCACACATACTTTGAAAGCTCTAATGTTGATGATTAAGCCCTAATAAAAGCAAATAAGGTGGTGTCTGTGTGTACTCCAGTCAGCCAAGCATACATCTACCGGGCATCTTGTAAATTAATCTGGGTGTTTATGCTGTAGATCATGATGAATGGGTTGCTATAGCAACCAACATTTCTTCCATTTTTTTCTTGCTGCTAATTATCCTAACATCACCACCAGCTACTAAATCTGAATTCCTAATGAATGCATGTGGAAGGCAGTTTCTCGATATATCTCTCATACTACATCAGCAGAATTAGATAATTAAGAATTAGTGGATATTGATTATTTAGGGTTTATTGGAGCCTGTCATTCTGATACACATATGCTTGTACACCCAGAGGATCTGCCCGATTTTGCTTGGCTCATTCTGCCAATCCGCTCTAATTATTGGCAAAATAGTGCTAGGAGAGTGCACTTTCTGTCAGGTATTCAGCGCACCGCTTCCACAGGTTTCAAGTCTTTGCCAGCATGGATTGTGGAGCCCTGAAATCAGCTCTCCACTATCAGCACTGTCACAACATTTTCATTGGTGTTGGTATACTCTAACTTTTTTCTTTTATTTTGGTTTGGGTTGTTTAGATTGCTAGTTTGAGAGGGTTGTTGATTTATTTTGGAGGAGGCATTGATTTTTTGGCCTTTGTCTTGTCTTTTCTTCTTAACTACATTGTACAAGCCAAATGTTTTTGCCATTATGAAAAGGATCTCTGAGATACTGGATGTCGTTGGGGCTATGCATGTTGGAGAATACACTGGGCAGTAGACCACTCTCAGAGTACTTTAAGCTACTAGCACACTCAAACACATCTGGACATTACCACCTGAGCTTTAAGCTTTTGTTGCAAGGTATTATGAAACTCAGAATGAGTCTTTAATATGTGATCCTCCATCAGACCCTGATGAAATTCCATTTTACTCTAGAAATCTAGTGTTGTTCCATGGACTGCCTTCTGTGTCTAATATTGCTCAGGTATTTCAGCATTGCTAAACACATAAAAATGCTGAAATGCAGACAAAAATACATCAACTATGATTTTTTTTCCGAAGAACATAGTCAAGGAAGAAAATGTTTTGTTATTTTTTTCCTTTGATTTTTAAAACTGGTCATTCTATAAATTTTGTTTATTTTTGTACCTCAGAGCAAGCTGAGATACAGGTACAAAAAGTGTTTCCTAAAGATCTTTTGTAAATAAGAATCTTACTAAATTGAGGCTTAAGAAAAGATAGAAAAAGGTATCCAGGAAGTCATAAATGCATCAGTCTCTGTATTTAAATATTTTTTTCCAGTGTTATGTCACAATTAAAGCTACACTATGTACATTATGTGCTGGTTTTATTCAATGGTTAATCTCCCTGTTTCATTTCTATGCATAATAGCTTGAAATTTGACTCTCCTGCAGTTTGTATTGGTATAAAATGAGGTAAATTCCACCAAGAGCACCAAAGTTCAGATCAAAGTAGAAAATCCACATATTGAAAGGCTTTTTTTTTCTATAAAGTAGTAGTAAAGGTTAAAAGGTTAAAAAAAAAAAAAAAGTTATGAGGAGAATTGTTTCCTAACCAAGACCCTGAATATCAGTTTCAGCATCCTTTCAAACTTACCAAAGGAGCAGTAGCACAAAAAACTTTGTTTGATTTCTGCTCAGTAGATTTTGAAAGCTGGAGCTCAACAGTGATTTGTTCCACAATCAAGTCTTAAAACTTTTTTTTATGCAAAATAAGACAATGAAATTAGGGGTTACTTCTGGAGCAGTGGTCCAAACAACAAAAATCCTAGCTCCTCAAAGTGAACAAAACTAGCTGTTGCAAAGACATTTAGAATATATGTGTTTTTTTTTCTCCATATACAAGAAAATTTTCTTGCATATGTATTGTTATGCGTAGCAGCCATATCAGAAAAATCCTATATCAGTGAATTTTTAGTCTTATATGGATATTAATAAGTCATCAATTGAGTGTCCTAAGTTTAAAAAAAAAGTCAAATTAGGTTCATTGAAAAGTTCTATAGAACCTGGGTGCTAAATCTAAGGGAACAAGTTAATTTTGAGTGAAAATTATGTTTATCTCTATATATTTATGTTTTGCATACCTTCCAGCATAAACTGAGGGAAAATGTTCCAGATGAGTTCTGCTTTGAGTTTCGTAGCTCATATGAAACTTAAAATGAAATTCACAATTGTGTGAACTGAAACCAGAAAAAAAATGCACATAGGTTCAGACAGCCTGTTTCTTGCAGAATGAACTTCTGTGTCATCACAAATATTAAGTGCAATGCTTTGGTTTACCTTCCCTGAATACAGAAAGGAAGAAGGAAGACTATTCTAATTATCCATGTTTTTTGTGAGTTCCTCTGCAAAAAAAAAAATACGTAAGATTCTATTCACCTCCTAAGTCTAAGCTTTGGGCATCTGTGGGCTTTATACATAAGGGAAACAACTTGCTGAGAAGCTAACAGTTTCACAATCTTAGAAGTGATATACTCCTAAAAAGTGCAAGCCTGTCCCTCACACACACTTCCAAGTACAGTTAGAAGCCATTTGTTTGATATATTTTTAGTGGACATGTGAAAATTATGAGAAAGGCTGAATGCTTATAATAATAACTCTTTTCATCACTCCATCCACCTCCATCCACCTCCCAAGTTTCTCTCACTGGTTGAGGCATTAGCTATTCTTACTCCTCCCACTGATTTCCTGTTTAATTATCATTCATATTATAAGAGCACAACAAAGCCCAAACTCAACGGTTTGAGTTTGGTTGAATCATACAGCACTTGAAAACCTCTCTGCATTTAATATTGGTGAAACATAAGATGAAGAGAGTGAAAGACACTGCCCAAGGCTGTTAAAGCCAGAAGACAACAAGAGTTCCTCACATTATGGCCTGTGGTAATATACAAAACCTATGCGCGTAATATTTCCCATAGGCAATCTTCCTCCCTAAGCCTTTGCAGAGATCTTCATATCAGCCCTGTACAGCACCTCTCCCTGCCTTCCCAAACACTTGTCTTCTCAAGCTCGGTGCTGGGCATCATATAATTATGCAATTGTATTTGTCAGAAAACTTTCCAAACAAAGCACAGCTGTGATGAAAGAACAACCTCAAGAGGGAAGAAAAAAAACAGTGAGAGGAAAGAAAATAAAATAAAGGCCGATCCTAATCGTTATTTATAAGTTCAAGATTTTGTGTGGATTTTAATTGAAGAAACATTTTAAACATTAATCTAGGCTTTCAAAGGCATGTATTAGTCAATGACTTATATATTCTTCTACATGTGCTCAATATTTAGGCAATTTACTATTTTTATCTTAATAAAGATAGATCTTCTCAGCCAGCAAAAACTAAATCATCTGTACTGTCATAGCAGTCAAGCCACCAAGGCGCTGAATTTTGAGATGTGTCTGCCTCAGTGGGAGGATTCCTAGAAGAAACATTCATTTCTGTGCTGCTGTCATTTAGAAATGAACATACGTAAATGTGCCTCATGAAGAAAGGCTGATGGAGATCAGTCTACCCATCTTAACAAAGAGAAGGTTAAGGAGCAAAGTCCATACAAAAAAATGTCAGGAAGGGCTTTTCGATCTAGCAAAGACATGACAAGACGCCTGTCACCAAAATCTGTTCTAAGCAGAAGACGCATTTTCTTTCCCAGCTATTTAATAATAGGCATGACAAATGAAATGCTCACTGTCATATGATGTTTTTGAGTCAAAATATATTTTGAAAGATATTCACCATCTCTCTCGTATATTTTGGGAATTAATTATGTTGTAAAACACTATTACCTCTAGGAAAATTAGACAGTCATTGTAGTCTTTTCTGACTGAAATTTCTATGCATCCAGGTCTATTTTCAGTGTCAGGTGTAATATATATTTAATTTATAATCACTCCAATACATGAAGTAGTTATCTGTGCTTAATCTGAAATATTTTCATATTTTCCATATAATCTAAATAGTATAATGGGGAGAAACAATGTGATAGCTCATCTTTCAAGATAATTTTGGGCTCTCTAATGATGAAACAGGCAAGTTAAATTATGTTAGTTAAATGTCCATATATTACATGTTCATGATAACAATCAGCGTCATAATAAAAGTTTTACATTTTATCTTATTTTTTGAAGTTTGTGGCAAAATGTCCAGAGATTTCTGTGGCAGATCATAAATTAGAGTTAAATTTAGAATGGCTTACCTGGCTCTGGCAAGTAAATTTCACAAATTCTATAAATTCCATTTCCTCAGATAAATATTTTGATATTAATCAGATCTGGTAGAGTTTGACAAGAATCGACACATAATTATTAGTATTTCTAAACCTTTGTAGGTTGGTCCGCCATAAAAATATCATTTTGTGATAATTTACTAGTTCTCCTCCTGTTTCTAATGGAAACGAACTAATATGGAATGAAAAAAAGTAGAAAGAAATTAAGAGAGAAACATTTTCCTGAATGTTGACAAAATATTTGAGGAAATGTTTTTGGGGGAAATACTAAAGAAATTTTTTTTTCATTCAGAGCAGTTCTAATATGGTGTTCACTTATTCATTAATGGTACAGTCTGAAATGATCCCTGAGATGGATGATATTTCCCCTTTTGCACTCCTTCTTCTATTAAGAAGAGCATGCTAGGCAGGGAAAGCTACAATGTACTGTGGCTAATGGAGTCTAGGAAAGTATGACAGGCCCTTTTAGGATCTGACTTTTTGCTCTTCTAGTCTGTTTTTCTTGCTTCCATCTGCAGTCCTGAAGCATGTGACAAACAAATCCTGAACAGAATCTTGCACAATTACCATCTCTCCTATGAAAAACTCTGGTCATCCTGTTATATTTTCCTTCAAACTTCATCTGCCCTTTATAAACCCTATGTTTAGTCAAAATCCTTAACATACAAAAGGAAGAGGATCCGTGTAATTAGACACAATATATATAATTACACGTGCACATATCATTTATCTCCAGTGATAACAAGTATAGCAGTTTTGAGGGTTTTTTTCCTACTGTTGTTTGCAAAGAGGACTACAGGGTAAAAGAGCCTTGAAACTGCCACAATGCAATTACTATGTTTTGTTACAAATATACAAATTGTTTGCAGCAATTTATAATATATGGATACCTTTTAAATGGGCAAATCCTAATATTGTCTAGTTGAATTCTAATAGCTATGTATATTTCAGCACTACTTTAATTTTCTATTTTATTCATTGTAAGTGATTTTCATGCACATCAGATGTAGTATGCAGCCTGAAGTAGCAGTGGCTAGAGAAAACTAAAATCCTTCTAGCTGCTACTGAGAGATAAAGAAACTGAGTTAGTTTTAATATTAGAAGTAGATTTATGGTAAAATTAGATGAAATGCCATTCCCTAGAAGCTCTCCACTCTTCCCTCATAGAAAGAGCTCTTTTCTCTACAGACTTTGATTAGTTTCAATTAACAGGTCTTCTCAGCTTAGCAGTCTCTAAGTGAAATTTGATCCAGTGCAGAAAATATCATGAACTGACCATTGACGGGAATACCCAAACAGCTGTAACATATAGGTTTGACAATATCTGGGCCAAATTTTCTTGTTTAATAGCAGATGTACCACTGGAATGTGTAAAGAAATTCTTGGGCTTTCCATGCAAATTAAGGAAGTCCCACTGGGCTCCTGAGCATTGCATCATGAAAAGAATTCAACAAATCATAACAGGGAAAAGCACAAATATACAGACTCACTGAAATCAGAAAAGGGACTCATTTTTCCCATTGCAATATTTCAGCAGGACTGAAAAAAAAGGAGACATCTGCCTGTCAATTTCTTAATCTTGCTTTTATTATTTAACTGTTGCTGTTAGTAAAAGTGCTATTATTTATGTCTTTCATCAGTGGTTGTGTACTAAGCAAACCTACACAACAAAGAGCTTTGTCCCGAAAGTCCCTTACCAATCACAAAATTATATGAGGCCACCCGGTAAGGAACATCCAATAATACACTGGTGACTTCCAAAGGCAGTTTTACAGGTGTCTTTCTTAGGGACCTAACCCAGGGGGCCACAGAAACGCTCACTGTCTGTGTGGTCTGTGGGACTGCTGGCATCCACACAAAACGACAGAGAGATCACAGGGGCAATAGCACCAATAAGAGGGGATGATAAAAGTATTGAAGTTTTCTCTTGATCCCCAATATGAATAAAGAAAAACTATATTGCCACACTGTTCTGATCAAGACAGCCTTGAACTCAGCTATAATAAGATCAAACCAGCGGCGTACACAGAATTGACATATGTTTTAATGTATGAATTTAACTCAAAAAACCCCAAAACATTTTTCCAGAGAGGTTATCCTACCATTTTCTGAACGTTTATTATAGAAGTTCTGTACCTGTCATTTTAATATGATTCCTTAAACAGCAAACAATGTGGTAAAATTGTGGATAGTGGCAGCATGAAGAACAGAATCATTTTAATTTGTCCCATCTGGCACACTAACATTAATAAAAGATGTTTAAAAAGAAATGCCTTGAAAGGCTTTCACCTACTGATTTAACAAGATAATAAGTAAAGCTTGCAATCTGCCACTAGATATAACTGATAAGAATAAGAGTGATTTTAAGACGATGATAACAGAGATTAACATCCAAAACACCGATCTAAAAAACTAAAAAAAAAGAACCCTGCTGATTATAGCATATGAGCATTAACGCTGGCAACCAAACTGTCTATTATTTTTGGCTTATAAGGTTTATCCAAGTACAGACTCTTGCCAATTTAACAAACATTGCAAACCATCAAGGGACTTTACACCAATCAGGTCAAAGCAGAGACAAAGCATTCCTAACCCTATAATTGCCCACTGAGGGTACCCCATGCTGGGGAATTAACTGCTCTTTGATTGTTCCATTAAATTTTAACCAATGAATCGTCCTATTTTCAGGTTGCTCTAAGGGGGAAAGCAATATTTTTAATTTGTGTGAAATAATTATACCATTATTTATTTTGGTTACTTGTTCTTCAGTATTTAAATGCCATGAGTAGTTTGTCAGAGATAGAGAGGGCTGGTTGTCGAGATCAGAACAAATAATCTCCCCATGACCCCACTTAGTCCCAGATTTTAGTTGTTTGTGCCCAAATTTAAATTTAATTAAATAAATTCAATTAAATAAACTTGGGACTCTAGAAAGTGCAGTACAAAATTTTGTTGTACTTTATGTATTCCAGTGTTGAAAATAGACTCACTCCTCTATTTCTCCATTGCCTTTATCAGAGTCACATATTCATCCCTGTCTTGGTCTGTTCCTCAGATCAAAGCAATATCTTGCACTTTCATAGTTCACAAAGAAATTCGTATGTAAGTCTGCGAGAAGGCGTTTGCTCAATTTTTGTTCTTAGAAAAACAACAGTTGGCATATTTTATGTCTGATCCTGCAAGAATGAGATTCACCTTCTGTATTCTCAGCTTGGATGAGAGAAGCTGATGACATCCACGTATGACTTTTGAGGTCATAGCAGTGTGCAATAAAGCAGTATTTAGCAGCTCTGTAGCTTTTTGAAGTTCAGAAAGGGGCATACTTTTATGACTGATCTCTGTGTCTTGCCAAATTCCATACCACATTATTAGAAATCTATAGATAAAGATGTAGGAGTAAATTGTGTGAAAAATAGATGAGACTGGTGTAAATCTCAAAATATTTTAAAATATAGTAATTTCCAATATCCATATATATGGAATGAGGAAAAAAATTGCAAAGCTGTGACAGAGAGATAAGTAATGTATGTATCAGTGTTTACAGAAATAATGGGGTTTACTTAGCATATCTATTTTAAACCAGTGTATGTTTTCCAGTGTGCTCCTCTCTCCAAATAGTGGATCATATTACAAAATATAACAGATGATGAATTAGAGAGATAGGACAACATAGAGACAAAATTTATTAAAAGGTTAAGAACTCTTAAAACCAGATTCAGTCTAGACAAAGGCTGCTTCCTCTAAGCATATGCTCTAGATTTTTTCTTGCAAGTTATGAACATGCACTGATCAAATTCTGTGTGATAATATTGATATTACTTAATCACAGGCTTAATGAAGGAAGCCACAAGAAAATTGAAGAAAATATCACAAAATTTAACAGAATTTTTTAATGCTTATTCAAGGTAGGAAAAGGCTAACTGGGTTATAAAACGGCTGACACTGAAGGTTATTTAATGACAGCCTGAAACACAAAGATTTTTATGAAGTTTTTTCTGCTTTCAATGATGGCAATTATCAAATATTGATGTAGGTGGGAAGAAAATATGACAAGTGGTTCATGTCAAAGGAGTATTCCTAAAATCTATCAAAATCCTTTACTGCTGTAATGTCTCAGGTGCTTTTAGTAATACCTTACTAGTGGAGGAAAAAATGTAATGGCATTCCTATGGGAAGTATTTCAGTATGTTTGCTTCCTTTGTTTGATAGGGTTTTTTTTGAGGAGCTGGTGGCGGCAGGGAGGTGGGAGAGTGGAGGAGTGGGGGAGCTTTCTTTGCCTTCATTTGGATGTGTAAGTATGGGCTAAAATGTGTTTTTGCACACCACACTAAATGTCTTAGTTCACTGCTACCAGTGGTAAGATCATCACCTGTTTTGCTTCATAGCAGATGTTACTATCTTCCAGTATTCTCAGCACTCAGATGTCTAAACTTGTCTAAGCCTGGTTAAACTATGTGATAGCAGAACTTAGGCAGCCACCAGCATTTTGATCATACTAATGTTCCCACCACCGCTACCACCAGGGAGGTTAATTTATGTGACAAGTCCAATGAATTAGTGAAGTGATTTGTCATATTGTGTCGTATTCCTTCTCTGAGGACTTGTATCTTCCATAAAAAAACAGGAATGTGGTCCATTCTAGGGCTTTGTCACCCACTCCCTCCTCCTCCTAAGCATTGCGAGCACTACCCAACACTGTCATTCAAAAAGGTAAATACATTTTATTTCATAACATATACCAGTATGTTCCAAATGTATTTTGACATGTTCTTTTTCCCAAGCTATGCCTATTTTCTAAACACTCTGGCACATTGTCAACACTGCTGATTCACTGTGGTCTTTCTTTGATTTTCATGATAGCAATTAAAATTGGAAAGAGGGCACAAAGAACTGTTGGGGAAGGGAAGAAATTGCATTTATGCCCGACAACACAAATGCATGTGCATATCTGATTTTTCACAGGATTACAAATTCATAACGTAAATTTACCTAAGGCTTGCAAAGTGTAACTGACAATCAAAACCTTAAAAATTCTGTGAGGAGTTGACTCAATTACCTAAATGAGCATAGGTGAATAAGCAAATACTGACACACTGATCTGCCAGTTCCTTTCTTTCATATGAGCTTTTTCTCTCAAAGAAATGGGAAATACAGGACTAAAACACTGTTGTAACTCTCACTGATAGAATAAAACAAATGCTTATTTAAAGCACATGTTGGAAGGAGGCCCTCTCCACCTGTCCCTGTCATCTTAAGTGGAGATGGACTTCACATGGTAATCAGAGTGAACAAAGAATTCAGGACTCCCACCTCTCTAACAAGATAGAGAGGTTTCTAGACACTTCTTCTGGGCATTCTGTTTATCCAAGCTTCTCTAGATCCAATGAATCACAGAACCATAGAATAAGCTCACTGGGAGGGACCCACAAGGATAATTGAGCTCCTGGACCTGCACTGGACACCCCAAGAATCACAATATGTGCCCCAGAGCAGTGTCCAAACACTTCTTGAACTCTTTCAGTCTTGGTGTTGTGAGCATTTCCCTGGGGAGTCTGTTCCTTCTGGGTGAAAAGATAAATATTTTTTAATATCCAATCTAGACCTCCCTTCACACAATTTCAGGCCATTCTCTTGGGTCCTGTCACTCATCACCACAAAGAAGAAATCAGTGTCTGCCCTTCCTCTTCCCTTCACAAAGCTGGAGTCATACATATTACAGAGCCTGCAGTGTTTCTGTCTCTTACAGGATCACTTTGCCACAGTAGTCTGATAATTGCAGTTCAGGACAAAGCTTTCCATCAGAAATCAGAATCACTGATGGAGTGGGTGTTCAAAGGTTTAAATTTAATACCCATTGCATCATCTAAGAATTTGCAGGGCAAGAAAAATGAGACTTTAAAGGCCAAAGCTTGTTAACTTTTTGCTCATTTACATCACCTTTCCTTTTTTTCCCTTAGAAACCTTTTTCATTGTAACCACTGCTCATGCTTAGTAAATCATACATGATCTTACTAAAGCATAGACAGACCAAACTGTGTTAAGAACTTCAAGATGCTGACGTAGACTAGAAAAACCTGTAATGAATGCAATCAACATTTACGTAGGAGACTCAGACCAAATAAACTCAGGGAGAGTAAGGTGTTTATTCACACATTAGAGGCTATTGCTTTTTAGCCTGTGCCTAAGTAATATCAATATTATCACATAGAATTTGATCAGTGGATGCTCATAACTTGTGAGAAAAAATCTAGAGCATATGCTTAGAGGAAGCATTTTCAGTGCAGTTATCCCCCAAAGTACATGGGGATCTGAGTAGACCTAAACAGCTTGAGGATCTGGACCTGAGGCCTAGCTCACAGCACTTAAAATTAATAGTTGTGTCTTATGGGCAAACATAAGGCTCATACAGAGAGAGAGCTATTTGACTATTAAAATTCAACACTCTATCTTCAGTCTTATGAGAAGGTTATAAATTTATCTATAACTATCATTGTGGACTTCTTTGAATATCACAAAAAACAAAAAAAAAGCTGAATCTTCCATATTCTAAAGTAAGATAGAAAAACACTTAAAGAGCTGCAAGCAGCATAAAAATATTTGTTTGAAGGTGGAAGAATTTAGTTCCTATGTAATCTTCATTTATTTCATGAAATGAACCTGAAAATTGAGGAGAGAAAAGAGCCTCACAGGAACAAAAATCTTATTTCATCAGGATTTTGCAATATTTTATTTTAGTTTAAGATGCTACAAAACAGCCTTGATCAACTGGGTTTTTTTCTCCCCCTTCCCATAAGGTTCTACTTTAAGACCTCCATATGCTCAATTTTAATAATTTGTTCCTAGGAATTATTCCAAATGTGAAATATTATATTTTTTTACTAAAAAACAAAAAACAACAACAACGACAACAACAACAACAACAACAAAAAATATATATATATATAAAGGGTCTGACAGAGAAATAGACAAATCCAAAGCCCAGGTATGGCATCTTTAGAACACACACCATAGAAAAAAATGTTTTTAATTACATTCTCAGATTCTGTCCCTTTTCCTCTGGAAATTCTTTTTCCACTCAATAGCATTCAACTGCCCTAATAAAATTTCTGTTAATGCTACAGGGATATTTCCTCTTAGTACAGTGTGATTTTGTGAGCTGCCTCAGTAACTGCATTGCTAGCCATCACTTACCATGAAGCTGCAACTCAAATTACTGTTATACTGTAGTGTCTCTACAAAAGTAAACTGTAAATTTTGGACATTTTTTCTAGAGAAAGAGGCAACTTTTACAGATGTCACTGTTATGCCAGGAAGAAATTTATAGAAAAATATTAAATTTCTTGTTTTACTTTTGTATTGTGATTAAGTAATATATCTTTGGAAAGGACTGTGGAGGATGGCTCACTGGAATCACCTGTTTAAAGAGAAAGAAAACAGAATTCATAAAGTTTACGTGTGTTGCTTAGTGAAATGTTCCACCTATTGACTTATCAAAACATATTTACATACAGTCTAGATATAAAAGACGGGTGAAAGATTCTTCTCCATGTGGGCGAAGGAAGACTGCACTAAGCACAGTCCTGTACAGACCATCAGGGTTGTTGTGTTCTTACAGTAGCTCTCGATGTTGAACTTGTAACTTAGGTCTAAAAGATCAGGAGTGAGTGTTCTTTTAAAGTCTTCCTCCAGGTGCAGAAACACTTTATATCATGAACAAAACCTGTGTTTTAGCCATCTCAGTATCAGCAAGTTTGGATGAAGGAGGGAAGAGGTTTAGAGCTATTATTTTGCAGGCCCTAACTTGTTCCATAGCAACGATCCTGCTGCACACAAGCGTGGCAGGAGACCAAAATTGTGGTACCAGTGCTTCATAGTGTGCTGTGTTACAAGGCACAACTGCTGGCATGCCAGGCAATGTGTGTCGTTCTTCTGTAAGAGCAGAGTCTCTCTGTTTGAATCGTGCAAAGCTTACCAGAAAGGAGCTAAGCCAAAATTACACATCTATTTTCAAACAAATTAACCTACTTTCAGTATTTTTATTATGAGGAAGAAGGTCTGTAATTTGAAAAATGCTCTAGAAATCCACTTCTGCTGTCTGGACAAGCTGGAATAGCCATCTCCTAAAGACATCAACGGAGGTATATCAAGCTGCGGCTGGTCATTATAGCAATGATGACAGAACTGACTGGAAGCTAGAAGGCACCATCCAGAGCTTGCTGAAATCAGTGAAAATATTTCTAAAGAGTTTCATAGACTTTGGCTTAATCCTGGAGAGAGCAAATGGGGAAAAGGCAGTTTTTTCCTAGTGGAGTTGGAATAAAGGAGTGTAGCTCAATGAACACATATGTTCCTACCATATGGGTGGAGAGCTCTGGGATTTCTGCCATATTGATCCTGAAATCAAATAAAATTTTTCTTTCTAGCTTAGATAAACTAGATCCTCAAGTGAAGAATATTTAACTTCAGGTGAATGCTGAGCGTGGTGTCTTCAGAGACTAATTCGTAAACCCACAAACCTGTCTAGACCAAGAGAATGAGACCACAGCCTAGGTTGACTGGCCTTGACCACAGTTATAATTGAAAAGCTAAAGAGACCTCTGCCCAAATTGCTGTGTTTTCTTTGCCTGTATTCATTATTTTTTAAAAGGTCTGATTTGATTTGTTTTACTTTTTATAGATGCAGAGGTCACTTTTCAGCAGCACAGTAGGAACTCTACTTCATAGGAGAAAATTTCAATGAAAAGTAGGCTCTAAAAGGACACATCACAGGGTATGGGTAAGCTCTACTGAAAAATGTGTAACTTTTCTTTCTGAAGTACTACATTTATTTACTTAAATTAATGTTAGGGCTCATGTCCAAGTCATTTGACTATAGATGTTTCTCAGCATATCAACAAGCTGGTGCCCTAGTTATTAATTATTTCAGGGCTAAGCCGTGCATGCAACAGGTTTTTTGGCATTAGTGAAGTCTAGTTAAGAACTTGCACTTTGAGCAGTGGCTCATTCACAGATAATTTTGGGCCCAAAGAGTTAGGAGTGGATGAATCATTAACAGCCAATCACTTTTGAAAATCCAGCATTTCTATGCTGAAATATGTCAGACCTCACAGAACAATAAATTTCACTATTCTGAAAGCTTTCCAATAGCCTTTCCAGATAAAGAGTACTGTAACGATCACATCATTTGAAGTTAATTTTGTATATTTTTTTCTTCCAGACATATACAAACATACATGAAATTAAAAAAAAAAAAAGATAAATGGTAGAGAAGTCATAAGCAATTTTTCAAAACTGAAAACTTTGATTTACTTAGAGAAAAATCTCATGATTCCTTACTTGTCTAAAGAAATCTGTCTGTGTACAAACGAACACAAGCTACCACTACTTTATGTTAAAAGATTTGCTTAGATTAATTTAGACATAATTCAGATGGACTGGGGTGTTGTTTGAGAAAGTGATTAGTATGAAGATTACTAGCCGCAAACACATTTGATTGACATGTGTTTCATACTGCAATTAATTGACAGTACGTTTCTCTTACGCCACCAAGAATTTTGACATGCAGAGGCAAATACAGAACTTTAATTCAAAGGGCACCTCTGAGGTGGGATGATCTGAACAGCTTCTACTCAGAGAACAACTACATTTCTCTTTTGATCCCTGCCAGCTGATCACAGAGCAGCAGCCTCTTACTCCTCACTCGAGGAAGGGTGATGGTTAACAGCTTCAGTATCAAGTAGGTGGGAGGGAGAGAAAAAAATAAATGCATAGCCCATGCAGCTAAGTCTGGTGAAAGTAATAAGGGGTACAGATAATGTCACACACAGAGAAAAGAACTAACTGGAGGGAACCTTGGGAATTTTTTTTTCTCTAATAGCAATTATCTGATACATTATCTCTTAGTGGGACTGTACAATTTATGTTAAATATAGGATTATCCAGAAAAATTGTAGAAAAGATGAGATCAGCAGAAGAAATTGCTAGAAAGGGTTTTTTGGTGCTTTCTGCACACAGCACTAGTTTGTAGATTAGCTCATGAAGCAGTTGGTAGTTATATAGAGCAAGCTGGATTGGAAACTGTTTTTGAGTTGCTACAACATGCTGAAAACCCATCAAAACTGCACAAATACTCCTGATTTAGTGCAAGCAACTCCACAACTGGCATGGCCATCCCAGTGGATAGCAACATCTGCAGGAGTGGTCTACAAGGCAGCTGTTCCAGGATGCAATACTGTCCCAAAAACATGATTATTATGAAAAAAAAATAGAGGTATCTACAAAGCAACTTAAAGAATTGCATGTCCTCCAAAATAAATAAAATGTAGTGTTACCCTGGTTTTTGTTTTGGTTTCTCTAAGCTGTATGAACAGGCTGCATTCACCTTCCACAGGAATTTTCAAGATTTGCCACAGAAGTCTTTCATTTGGAGACAGAAGAATAATCTGTCTGAGATGAGTTGGTGACTAATGAGTTTGCTTTTGGGGCAGCTAGTCCCAGCTCATACTCTGGGTTTTTTTAGTTCTTCCCATTATGAAAGATATTTAAGAGCTTTCTTGAAGAATTTGAGAAGTTTTAACACCTCTTTTGGAAACAAGTGTTTGGAGTTTTGCAAGGAGAAAGCATCTGGCCTTGAGAAGAGTCTTTGTCCCAGATAAAAATATCTCAGACATAAATATCTGCCCTATATTTTCCTCAAGAAAATTTTTCAAAAAGATAACTGCACACGAATATGCTCATCAAAGCCACTAATCTCTGCTCATCTCTACCACTGCTAGAGCAGCAGCAGCAGCACTACATGCTGCAAGGGTAAAGCACAGATATGGCCTGGATGATCTGGCTGGGGTGAGAAAACAAATGTGAACTGATCCAGAGCTCCTTAGATTCTGCGCTAGACACTCAGAGAGTAGGCAGAGATTGTATGCTCCATATAAACACATTCAAAAATAGGGTTTGGATTCAGCATTCGCCTGTCTATACTGCTGCTACACCTCTGGTTTTGGGAAGGAGAAAGGAAGTAAAGATCCAGGCAGGCTCCCAGTTGTGAGAAACTGGAATATGGAGAAAGAAAAGTATCATGTTTATCCTCAACATATGCATGTGCATTATAATGACAAAGACTTTTGATTGCACTATAATGCTGTATATTTTTTACCAGATGTGTTTGAAACAGAACTGATGTTTCAGGGAGTCCTGTCAATCTGATACTCAAGTGTCAATGGATCCAGAAAAACATCTCGCTCTCCTCCTGCAAAGAGCTTGGAAGTCCTTAACTGCCACTTGGTTGATCAACAGAGCCATGCAGGCAATACGTTGATTTAACACCTTACCCAAGCCACATCTCTTCTAGCAGTGCAGCTCTCCTAGTATTACACTGCAATATTAGTTTGGATCTGAGGCCAAATCCTGATGTGGGATTTAAATCACTGTTCTGGCCTACAGGCTAACAAATATCCCTGGCAAAACATTGTCAATGGGCTAAACATGCATAAATCCTGGAATTATTAACATGTGTAATATCCAAAACTGTCCTAAAAATGCAAAGCCTATACCTCTCACCTATTAGCACTAGAAAATACTCATGAAAAAGGCAGCCAGTCCATGAAAGCTGATATTTTAGCCATATAAAAAAATCTGGTGTTAGGCTCCTGCTGCTCAGTTTTATAAACAGCTGGTAACCAACCGTAATTCAGCTTTTGACCTGAGAACTTTACTGCTCTTTTCTCATTAGGTAAAAATAGCAAAATCATAGGGCTGTATATTCTTAAATCAAAGAAAATGTTGAAATTCACATATTTCTTCTCTTAACATAACCTCCTGGAAATAGCTTACAAAAAAAAGATTGTAATGAAGATTGCAACTGCATTGTCAGGACTCCAGTGCTAAAATCTGTTGCAGAGACATTAGGGTAGGTGTTCCCAGTTGTGAGCAGGTGGTACAAACATGAACCCTACTGAGATATAATGAGATGTGTATACAAGGGAAGTTTAGGAGCCTCCTGTACATCTTTTTGAAAACAGCATAAAACAACTTGCGATTAAACTCTATTTGATGCCAGGTGAGAAATAAATGTTTGGGGGAAAGTAGTTTTTAATACAATAATAATTCACTTTACATGTACGTGCCAGCAACTTTGCATGCTTCTTCCCTGAACAGTGAGAAGCCTTACGATTATTCAGCAGGAGATGGGATCTTCCATTTCACATATCTTTACAGGGATATTTCCTCTAAATTGTTGCATTTCTCACAATGACAACTTAGTGTGCCAGATCTGCATTTTTGCGGTGCAAGGGCCCTAGCCAGACGAGCACTTCAGCATACATTTAACTTTAAGGACACCAGTATTGGCCATTAAAGTAAAAAAAGCAGCTTCTGAAACCAGATGCTAAATGTGCTTTGATGGACTGAAGTCAGAAGGTGCAGAACATGCTGTGTTCACCATGATTTTGTGAGTGAAGTGCAATGGGAAGTGTCACTACTGTTTCCTACAGAATTGGTTTTCTTCTCTTCCAGAAGCACGTACATATCAGAAATGGTGTATATGACAACATGTCTGTTGCATATAGGTAAAATTTTATAAAATAAGGGCCTTGTTACCCTTGTAAAATCACGGCTCAGGCCTGCTACTTCAGCTAAGTAGAAGAGGACTATGGGAAAGTGACTCAGCTGAATTAGAGGCAGAAAAACAAGTTAACCAAAAAGTACATGTTCACATCGTGTTGTATGGTGTTTTGTTGGATTATGTTTGTTAAGTTTTAAAACTATGTAACTGATAAAAGCCTGATAAAGGCCCAAAAAGGCCTGTTCTTTGCAATGAAGCAGTTGTCCTTTGCACCTGCCTGGGGATTCCACGTCGATCTGATTCATAACACATCTCCATTTCCCAAAACCCACTTTTTTTTTCTGTCCATGAGTGAAACTCCCTGCTCCAGTGGAAAATGTAACTTATCTCCAACACTACATGCATATTCCCAGTGGAGTGTAGCACTCCTGCTCACCAGTTGTACAACCTGTAACTGCTAAATAGGACATGATATTTATGTAAATTTTATGTTCATACTGTTGTCCAACACTTATTCTTTCCACTGCTTTTCCAAGATAAGAAAATGAATCTAAACAATAAGATAACTGAAAAAAATAATAGTATAGGTATAGGTATAGGTATAGGTATAGGTATAGGTATAGGTATAGGTATAGGTATAGGTATAGGTATAGGTATAGGTATAGGTATAGGCTTCTTTAGGAACAGTTCACTTCACTGAGAAATTGCATGGCCAGAATAAACAGCAAAGTTAATGTTCCAGTATTGCAGTCACAACTTGGTTCTGATAAAATAATAGGAAATATTACTTTCCGTACTGAAGTTAGTAACTAATTAGAAAAAACAAAACAAAAGGCTACGCAATTCAGCAGGTATGCTGACAGAGGATTAAGGGTTAATATGTTGCTCAAAATCATGCTTCAGTAAGCCACATTTTTTCATTAATTCCATGTAGATCTTTGTTATATTTTCATGCTTACAGACTCTGCTAGATATCTGGAACTTCTCCTAGCAGTATGAAACACTAAAGGAAAAGAAATGAGAAGCTGGAAGAAGCTTCTGCAATGCATCATTTGACAGGAAGTCAAGTTATCAGAACAAAGTTGTAGAGGTATCAATCTTACACCCATACATGGTGCACGTCCTAGTTGCCATACAGATATGAAAGGGCCATTAGGGCCTCTTATCAGCTGTATATTGGTGTAATTAAAGGGTTTGATAGCATTCACTTGAACTGTGAAAGTCTCCAGACAATGCACTCTATCAATCATCTGACCCTTGAGTTTAAACAGCTACAACAGGATGACTTTCTCCTCTGCTTTGCAAAGGATATGCCCAGCTGCTGAGTTCTTTGGCCTTTTAAATTAAAAATGTTAACTTTTTTTGCCCTTAGAAGCAAAGTATTCTTTTTCATCTAGCCTTCTACTTCAATGACAGGAGGAAGTAAATTGAAAAAAAAAGCATCTTCTCCAATATAGTGCTACATTTTCATGAATATCCAATGTAGAGAACCGCAGAATATTTGTGTTATTTTTCTTCATGTGTTTTTGTAGCTGTACTGATTTTCATTTTAGTGCATGTTGTTTTGTGGTCAAACAACATGTGAGAATTTAGTGACAGTATATATTTCCAGGGTCTTCTTTAGTTCTTTTCCGGCATACCCAAGGAAGACTAATTCTTTTTATTATGTGCTAGGAAGTTCCAGATATGTTCTGGTAGTCTAAGCAAAATAGGGAACTAGTGATTTAATTGACTTTTTGTACTGTTGTTTTGCATGGGTTGCTAAAGAAAGTCTATTATTTGCTATCCCTAGGGCTTGCAGAATTTACAGCACAGACGATGGGGAACAACAAAGCCACTAATCATCAGGAAGATTTAATCAATATTTTACTTTTGGGAATTTGAATACACCTTCTATTCCTAGCAAAGACTAGCCTGTGAGCTGGTTTAAAGACAAAATCTAAAATCAAAATAAAAGAAAAATGAACAAACAAACAAAACAGAAATAAAATTAGGTTGCTTATTCCTGTTCCTACAGGGATATTTATTTTCAACTATATTTCTTATTGCTTTAAAAATTTAATAACTTTCATGAAAAACTGATCTTTATCAGTATTTTGCATTTCTTAAGGATCGCCTGAAACAGAAGAAGTAATGCAAAATAATTTCCAGTTTAGTAATTAAGTAGCTATCTTTGGGTGATTCCACTGCAATTGTCTCATTCCTAGTTTATCATGGTGAAGAGTAACCTCAGCCTATCTTGTTCCCAGTTGACTACGCCTCTGCAACACGTTGTTCTCCAAAACTCTGAAGAGTTCGCTAAAATCCTAAGGAATATCTTAAGTCCTGCAAAATTTCTCTCTTCCATTTTTCTTTTCATTTTTTTTCTGTTTTTGTTTTCCAGCTGATTGCTATTTCAGGGGATTTTTCCTTTCCTGCATCTCTTGCATTGTATAATCTTTTGTTTACTTTACATAAAATTATATTTACCACCCTTTCTCCTAAAAGAATCCTCCAAAGAATGTCGTCCTCGATATATAGAGGGAATACTAATCTCAAATTTGTAGAAACTTCCTCCAGAAAAACTGAAATCCAAATGTGATTCACCATAATCCCTTTGTCTATTGATTCAACCTTCTTTGTATCTCTCTATTTAATATGTACTTTAGACACAGTACTGACAGGAAATGTAAGGAAAAAAAAATGGCAGAAGAAATTGTAGCTAGATGTATGTTTTTTCCATATCTAGAGATGCAGTAAAAACATAATTTAACTCTACATTAAACTAAACATCATGTTTAAATTTTTCTCAAATGGAATCCTTATTCTAAATCAGTTACTATAGATCAAGGAGCATAAGACCCTAAAATCAGAATTTTAATTTAGCTAGAAAACAATGAAGGAGAATAACATTATTGTTATCTGTTGCAATAAGCAACTTCAGCTTTCATGAATGAATCATAAATTGCATTAATAAACAGCAGTGCATGGTCTTACTAGATTGGGCTGGAAACATCATGTTGCCCTCAGCTAAAATGCAACATTTGTCTGACAACATCATTTTACCCTATTTTCTAGACAGAGCTTAGTAGACTTGCCACTCTTGTGGCAGAAGTGGTATCCAAAAAATTATTCAAACGAATATGACTGCATCTTGATCTTCCAGATAACATGGAGCAATGATATTCCAAACAGTGAATATGCAGTTAACTAGGTGAATTCAAGTTATTTGATGGGCTTTGGAAAAGCCCATCCAGAAGTATACTTTGCCTTACACGAGCACAAGTAAATGGTAGTGACTATCCTTTAAACATGGGCTTTTCCTCTTTTGAATGTATGCTACATGATAGTAATATTTATTCCAAAGTAAAAAGATGTGTAAAGTCAGGTGAATATGACTGTGCAATCTGAGCATCAAAGTTGTTTGTAAAATGGCTTTATCCAGTAAGGAAGATGAACCATGCCATGAGATTTACCTGCCAATTTCAACTCACCAATGTATTTCAAGGAGATATAAATATGCATCAAATCACTTGCCATTCATCTGTCACTTTAAAGAGATAATTAGTGAAGGATATTACATTAACCCATTTGCAGAAAGAGTTGGTGATTGTGAAATATTTATTGTATTGCAAATTCTTTAATAAAACCCAATGTTTACACATGAAATTTTGGTGTTTACTGGACACTCTGAGTACCATGTTTCATGTGAAATCATCATAATTATTTTTGATAGAAATGGACAAGAGACAGACTTAGTTTATTTAGACGTTCTCCCAAATGCCACCATTATGCAGGCAGCAAGAAGCAATGAAGACCAGACTGCTGCAAATGCTAACTTGCAGGAAACAGGCATTTTCCATCTTGCCACCTGCTATTCAGAATTGCTGTCTATGCGTACATTGGTTGTTTGGTTGGCTGTTTTGTTGGCTTAGGATTTACAAAAATGCAGCAGACTCCCATGTCAAATCCTAGGAAGTACTTACTGAGGATCTGTAACATTTCTGGTATCCAAAAAACCTGCCTGTGCACTCCAAGTAACACTGGAGTAGAGCTGCATCAACACAAATCCTGCATCAATGAATCAGGTACCTTTCCTTACCGCTAAAATAATATCTGCACCATCTGCTAAAGGCAATAGAAAGTTTAAGGTATACAAAGGAATTCAATGAAAGCCCATATGTCTTAAAAAAATTAAATAACAAGAGTAAAGGTATTTTGATGCAAGGGAGAGTTTTCTGTTTTAAAACAATATATTGCTTCACAGTACTAGAAGAGTTAGCAATATCTTTGTCAGTCTTGACAAAGGACTGAAGGAATAAGTGATGAGAGAATTTTTTTTCTACAACTTTATCTAGGAGGCAAAGTCACTGAGTTTGTCTGAAGCCAACAAAAGCTGTTTTTGTTATTTCTTTTGACCTCATTGTTTGAGACAGTCACTGTACTACCACTAACCCACAATAAAATGTATTTGAGAGACATAAGACATTTAAAACATAATACTTTTTTAGTAAATTTTAAGAAAAAAAGAAAAGAAAAAGCAAACAAATAGTGTAGCAAATACTCATATAATTCAGGTCTGGAACAGAGCTATTTTAAATCCAGAAATTAGTAGACTTAGGGGGAAAAAAGAAGAATTAGGGGAAATAATCTCATGCAAAAAGTATGATTAGGATCATTTAATATTCTAGTTACTAAAGAGTTCTTAATATTTAAAATCTCCCTGCTGTTTATCATGGTTAGTAGAGAGATATATGAGAGCAAAAATGAGGGTGTCAAACCATTATACGCATTTTGTTATCAAGACTAATCACCATGTGAAATCTGGGATTGAAGAAATTATGCTAATTTGGGGCTTGGAGAGAGAACAGTAACACGTCCTGGGACTTCTATTGATCACATGCTTGTTCAGGTTAAGTTGGAACAGAAAGAAAGTGGTAGGGAGCTTCAGGATCTCAAGTCAGGGAGATCTAACTCAGATAACATAAGTAAGAGCAGTCCTCAGGCTGTTCCAAACCAATTATTTTTCTCAAAATTTTTCTGAGATTCGTCTTTATTCCTGAACTTTTTTTTTTCTTCTCTTTGCTTTTTTCTGCTGCCAATGCAAAAAATCTTGTTCTGAAAAATCTAGAACAGCAATAAATTATTTTTCTTTCTTGTAATAACCATCATCAGTTTTAAATTATCCCTTCCTTAGCTCTATCTTTATATTTCAAGGAAATTAGAGCACTATTTGAGAAAATCTTTGCCGAAGGTGATCTAGCATCCCAACATCTTTGGAGGGGTGTCACTCCAAAGAGGACTTTAATTCTCATACACATGAGACTGAGGACAGCCAGCACAGTCGAGAAATTTGATTTCCTGCCAACCAGAGATCAGGTTATGTTTTCAGAACTTACATGACTCTGCTTTCTTTGATGAGAAATATGAATTCCAGCATTTCTCAACTATCAGCTTCAATGATTTATAGGGAAAGCATGAATAGGGAGCTTGTCGTTGAAAAGATTTCTATGCCATATTAAACGGATTCCAGATTTGTAATTCTCAGAAGATAAAACCAGCAACAAAATACCCATGAGTGCTTCACTCACTCAGGAATGGATCTCATCCTTCCTACTCTGTTTCTATGTTATAAGAGCTAAAATACCTTAACATGGTATTCCTAACCACACCAGCAGGTTGTGCAGGTTGTGTAGGTAATTGCGGGCTCAGGATGTACTTGGTGACAACATGAAGGTCAGCTTCAAAGCTTGCCTAAATTGCTGGGTAATTCCTCAGATGGAAAATTTTAAAAGAGTTTTATGTCTCCATGGCTATACTGGCATTAATTCAAGAACAAGTTTAGGGAGGTTGCCATGATTTGTGGTAATTTTTTTTATTCTTGTTGAGATACTTTTGTATGTCTATACACTATAAAGGGTATGAGTGCATCTCCAGTTGCAAGAGGACTCAGGCTGAAACTGGGTAGTTGCTGATAGGGAAGTGAACAGCAGGAGCCTACACAGATACTCAAATGCACACTCCATAACTGAATCCTTATACTAACATAGAAATGCTATAAACTGTACTGGTCACTGACTTTTGAAGGACTGAGCTACTATCTTCAATAAAAGTATCTTTTCATCCTTTCCTTTTTGTGGGTCAGTTCACTTAAAAGGCTTCAGCTATGTGCATTAAGAAGCATGGTCACTTCCCAGTATTTACTGCTTACAGCCTTCTCTCTCTTTTTATTCCTCTAAAGTGAAAAACTCCATTTCTACCTAGCACAGAGAAAGCTGGGAGTACAACTGCCTTTGGGTCACAGGAAGGTAAAAGAATCCTCTAATCAAACAAAGGTTACATGTATGTATTTACAATAAAGGCATCTTGAACGCTGCTCTCAGTATGTTTACCAGATCAAAAAAGCCTACAAAAGCCATTAATGGGACTCTGAGAAGGAGCTGAAAATGTAAGCCATACAAAAATTAGTTACCACAAAAAAATCAGTTCTCTTGTTTCAAATACTCACAACTTTTCCTGAGGTATCAGCAGGTATCAGCAAAGAAACCAGAAAGCTACATTCAATGCCAGAGTTCAAATTAAACTAGCAAGTAACTAAGCAAGATAAAATATTTATTTTGTGAGCTATTTAATATCAAACTCTACTGAGGCTGATGGACCACCAGTATTTTAGACCATGCTAGTTTCAGTTTGTTATTCCCAGAAAAGGCTGTGATGGGAAGACAGATTTGGTCCACCAAGAATAAATGTGCATGGTCAAAAGGTAGATTGCTGTTCAGTGCAAGAAACTGTTGGCTTAAAATATTTTGCTGCAGAAATGTAAGTCCTTATGAAACAGACTTAGTGAGGAATGTGGTAGAGGGTGTCGCAGGTGTATTGGTTGCAAGGCATTTGTTCTCCAAGTCCATTTTGCTGCTTACAGCTGCTCTTGGTGGGTTCAGAGGGTCTCACAATGCACCTTTTTCCTCCCAAAGAAGTTGGTTAAGATTGAAGACTGGCTATTGCAAAAAGTTCCCTGACCCCACAGGAATCTTAAAATCGGCAATTTGATTGCTTGGTTAGAGCCTAGAAAGCATAGTACAGTGTGAAGACCATGGTGAGGATTTTCAAGTCAGATTTGATTTCTTGTTAAGTGCCCCATTCTACCTTCATTGAAGGTAAGTGGAATCTTTCTCTTCAGTAACACTGACTTTTGAGTTAGGTGTAGTGTATCCTACTTAAGTCATAGGCTTCCTTCATCTTTAAGGCTAGTTAGATGCTGTTTATTGGATCACTAAAGGCCAAGGGCAGAGTAATTAAAGTAGTATCTCAATGGACTAAAGGAATTAGAAGAAAATGGAAATTTATGGGAAAAAATCATTGTAAGAATGAAACCACTTTCTCACAATTCATCTCATATGCAGATGAGTGCATCTTTACTAAAATTCATCACTATTTTCTCTTGCTTAACCAAGAACTTGGCCCTAAACCCATTAAAACTGGAAGAAAAGACAAGGGTAGGAATATTTATAATAATTTACAGCCTTCTAATTCCACAGTCAGCTTTTCTCATTTTATTATCTTCATCAAATACCCATTTGATGAATAACATATGCCTGTAAGCGTACATCTTTCATGTGCTATTCAAATATCAGCTATTTTTGCCGCACATGTATTACAACATAATGTTTAAGGAATATTTATTTAACTTGTGATTCCATAAGTGTGAAGTTTTACAAACAAGGGGAGAAGCTAAAATCTGAAAAAATATACTGTGATTTTCTAAGCATGACATCCAGAGTGGAATGGATATGTAACTCGAAGCCATGGGAATACAGCACTGTTACACAAGGGTTAGGAAATCTGCTGCATGGTAACTGAGAGTCTGCAACTTAATTAATTATGAAGATAAGGGATTACTCACAAACATTCACATATTCAAATCGAGTGCTTAACTTGGCATGAGAATGACAGTGCCTGCTCTATAAACAGTATTCAGGTTCTTGGTACTCAGACAGGTAAAGAAAGCTGAAAGCACACGTGAAATGTGCACTGGTGAAATATACACGTGTTGACATATGCCTGTATTGCACACCCTGTTGTGGGTAGTTTGAATACAGTGGATACCTTAAATACAAACCATTGATGACCACTGGAGGCATTACAGACCAATGAAAACTCAGTCACTGAATTGCAGAATCACAGAAAGGGTTAGGCTGGATGGGACCACAGCAGCTCACCCGGTCCAACCTCCCTGCTCAAGCAGGGCCACATTAGAGCATATGCTACAGACTTGTATCCAGATAGTTCTGGAAAATCTCCACTGAGGGAGACTGACACCCTCTCTGGACAATCTACTCCAGTATGTGGTCACCTGCACAGTAGAGAAGTTTTTTCTCATATTCAGGTGAAAGTTCCTGTGTATCAGTTTCTACCTCTTGTCCTATTATTTGGAACCATTAAGCAGACCCTGGCTCAATCCTCTTGACACCCTCCCTTCAGAAACTTGTAGACATTGATGAGTCCCCTCTCTGTTGCTTCTTCTTGAGACTGAACTGGCCCACCTCCCTCAGCCTTTCCTCATAAGAGAGATTCTTCACTCCCTCAGTCACCCTCACAGCCCTCCCCTGGGCCTGCTCCAGGAGCTCCATGTCTCTCTGGTACTGAGGGGCCCAGAACTCTCACAGTGCTGCAAATGGGGCCTTACCAGGGCTAAACAGAGGGGCAGGATCACCTACCTGGACCTGCTGGCAATGCTCCTCCCGATACATCCCAGTGTTCCTTTGGCCTTCTTGGCCACAAGGGCACACTACTGGCCCATGAACAGATGGCTGTCCACCAGGATCCCTAGGTCCTTCTGCTTCCCTGCAGGTCAGCCTCCAGCCCATATCAGTGTACGGGGTTATTCTTCCCCAAGTGCAGGACTCTGCACATTTGCCTGTCTTGAACTTCACGCTGTTCCTCTGCCCATCTCTCCAACCTGTCAAGATCCTTCCAAAGGGCTGCACAACTCTCTGGAGTATCAGCCACTCCTCTCAGCCCTGTGTCACCAGTTAACTTGCTGAGCAGGCATCTGCCCCTTCCTTCAAGTCACTGATGAATAAGTTAAATAAAGGCCTCGGTACTGAACCCTGGGGGACACCATTAATAACTGGCCTCCAACTAGACCCTGTATCACAACCCTCTGAGATCTGTCACTCAGGTCAATTCACCTTACTATCCACTCATTCAGTCCATACTTCCTGAGTTTGCCGGTAAGGATGTTCTCAAAGTGTTGAAAGCCTTACGAAAGTCAATATCCACCATTCTCCCCTCATCATCCAGGTAGTTTTCTCATTGTAGAAGGCACTCAGGTTGGTCAAGCAAGATTCATCATTAGTGAATCCCTTCTGGCTGCTCCTGATCACCTTTTGTCATCCATGTGGACAAAGACAGCCTCCCAAATGAAGTGCTCCAGAGGCTGAGGTGAGACTGACTGACAGCAGCCCTTTGGACCCCCTCTTTGTCCTTTTTGAAGACTGGTATAGCATTTGCTTTCTTCTAGTCCTCAGGCACCACTCCTGACCACCATGAGCTTTCAAAATCACGAGTGGCCTGGTTATGGTGCCCATCAGCTCTATCAGTACTTGTGGATGCATCCCACCAGGGCCTATGGACATGTAGATGTCATGTTTGCCTGTATGTTCTCAAGCACAATCCTGCTTGACTAATGCAAAAACACTTCCTTCAAACACTCTTTTATCATGGTCTTTGGAATGAGAGAACCCTGAGGGCTATTCTTGTCAATGAACACTGATGCAAAGAAGGTGTTCTATGAATCTGCCTTCTCTGCCAGGATTCCCCTCCATTTAGTAACTGGGCCACATTATCCTCAGTATTCCTTACCTCCCCCACACAGAAACTGTGATGTGGGTAGTAACTGAATTACATGTAATGGTACCACATTAGTTGAAACTCAGAAGCTGGTGTAATTTACTGGAAATGTAAGTCAATACGACTTTCAAACTACAACAGAAAAATGCAACCACCCACAAACACATGGTTTTCTTCCAGAGCTACAGTGTTCTGACTGCCAGATCAACCACCTAAACCAATCTGGACCAGTCTGGAGGAAGTATACATTACATCTGAAGTAGACTTTAACAAACTCTTTAATGAATTTGGCCTCTCTAATCTAGTCTCCTAAAAACTGTACGTTTCTGAAGAAATGAATATTCATTTCAAAGGTTGGAATGAAAAACATATTTTATGCTGCCAGTCATGCCAGCCATTACTGATTGATTTGTGCAGTAAAGAAAGCTTAAAGTTGTTAACTGCTGTTTTCTGCTTGTGTGTATTTTTATGGTGTGAGCTAACGGCAGGAAGAGATGTGGATGGTTCTGGTGAAGGCCAAGAACAGTGAGGACTGCTAAGCAGTAGCATGTGTTAGCAGAAATGAATAACTGAGAAAAGAAGATCTAGCAAGATGTAATTAGCTTTGAACAACAGCTTTGTCTCCATTTTCAGTCAAACGTGTTCAGAGGAGTATACATCTTTTGTTGGGAAAGTGCCAAGTAAAAACGAGTGGTAACATTTGCACAGCAGTGTAGAATGAAGCTGAGCAACACTTCTAGGTTTCATTCCAAGATATTTGGACAAACATGAAAAATGTTTTGAAAGTACTTATGGGCACAGATTTTTTTCCCATGTTAAAGTTTTGAACATCCTTTGAAAATTTTTACTCCACTCTAGAAGATGAGATACCTCTTTCCTCAAAATAAAAAAATCTGGAAAACTCTAAAATAATATTTATTCTGTTTAAAATTTTAAAATTCATTAAAATTGAATGGCAGGTGGTCATTCTGTTTGTTTTCTCAAACAATCCACAGAATACCATATTTGGTGGCTGTTCTAAACTGTAACATTTCCTTCCTTGGCTTCTCTATATCCTAACAGCCCTCAGATTTATTCTGTTGTACTTAGTATCTCCCACTGTTCCTCATTATTAGGAAGCTTTGTTTTCTGCAATATGGTCTAGTGAAAGGAAATTTTGAATTATATGGGGCTTTTTCATAGGAAATTATTTTCCTTCTCTTTGCCTAGCTCCACTATTCATTTATTATTTATCTCCACTAATCAGAATATCCTGTTCAGTCACTGGTGAAAATAAAGTCTTAAGCAGAATTCAGCTGATACTGAATTGTTAAAAACCGGTATAATTACAGACAAAGACCCTCTAACTAATTAAAGTTAGAAAGTGGTATGTTTATTCACTGGCGGGCGGCACAGGAGTCACCTCCGAAAGGCGTGACCGCCCCGAACAAGGTTCTTTGCCATCTATTTATTCCCCAAGATCTTATATACAACACATATGCGTAACCCCAGCATCTCCCATCTCCACCCCATATTAAAATGAGCCCATTAGTCCTTCACATGTACACAATTCTTCTCTTGAACTGGGTCAGTGGTCTCAAAATGAGTCAGCGGTCTCAAAGGATGAAGTCAGGAGAGTCTTCATCAGGTCTCGGTGACCCTCTGGCACGATCTAAGGCCCTGTGCTTCATGATTAACAGTATACTTATTTTATATTCTTCTATACGTAAGTTCATAATAGCAGATAATTATACCAATTAGCTCTTGCCTAGCATCTAGTAATTATTAACCTACCATTTACCTATCTAACTTACATCTTGGTCATGGAAACTACTTCTACCCTTAGCAAAAATCTTAACTTTTTAAAACCATGATTCAGTACCACAGCATTTTTCCAGCTGTGCTATCTCCATGTTCTCACAAAGATGCCTTTTTTTCAGGTGTCAGTGGGATTCCCTTTAGAAAGAAGATTTCAGGAATGGAGTACTGTTGGATTCTATTCAGTAAGTCATGATATTTTCACATGGAAAAAAGAAGACAAAAATCTTTCTCAATTTTTTTGACACTCTTAGTTAACAAGTCTATCCAAACATAAGGGAAGCACATATTGAGATGAAGAAAATTTTTCTGCACTACTCTGCACTGAGGTGGCCTCACCTTGAGTATTGTGTGCAGTTTTGAGCACCACAATATAAGACATTGAGCTATTAAACAATGTCCAAAGGAGGACAATGATGGTGAAGAATCTTGAGGGAAAACTGTATGAGGAGCAGCTGAGGCCACTTGGTCTGTTTAGCCTGGAAAAGAGGAGACTGAGGAGAGATGTCATCATAATCTGGAAGTCCCTTGTGAGGGGAACAAGGGGCAAGCGCTGATCTTTTCTCTGTGGCAACCAGTGACAGGACCCAAGGGAATGGCCTGAAGTTGTGTCAGAGGAAGATTAGGCTGGTGTTGCAGTGTGTTTCTTGTTAATGGTATGTTCCGATACAGCCCGAAATTATACCCTCCACCCACCGTGTCAGTTTGACACCCCACTGGAGCCCGGGCTAGCTCTTTAGAGGCACACCGGTGCCATGCCAGGTGTGGGGAACTACCCCAGAGTAAAATTTCTTGGAGGCAGAACCTTTAGAGCTAGTTGCTCTTCAGTGTGGCCCATGTCTAGGGTTGCGCAAAGGAGGCAAGGGAGGCTCTCTTATGAGGTTCCAAATGAATTATTAAGGTTGGAGAGCTCAGGGACAAAGAACCCTGATCGCTGCTGTGCTTGGGATTAAATATGGGGGCAGATCAGGGAGTGGGTACAAACAATTGACCAATAGGGAATCCCACGAGGGAAGCAGGGGGAGGAGAAAAGGTCACATGGGCCAATGGGGCATCCAGAAATAGGGGATTTCCAAAGGGGTGGAACAACTAAGGATTGGCCCAGGGTAAGACTGACAAGGAAGGTGTTGGAACAAGGGGTTACAATGATGGACAAGGGGCAGGGAATGCCAAACAAGGTAGTTTTAGAGGTGGATACAACTTGGAGACAAACCAACTGGGGAAAACATAGGGGCACATAGGAACAAATCATTATAACAATAAACTGAATAAAATAAACATGCGCCACAACATCAATCTACCCTGAATTCCCTGTCAATCCTTTGTGCCAACCCGCTGCTTGGAATTCCCCTAAAATTGGATGTCCCATTAGTCCACACGACCCAATTTCCCCCCCTACCTCCCTCATTGGACAATGCTTTTGTGAGCCCTGCCTTTTAGCTCTCCCCAGAATTTCTCCGATTTGCTGATGATTTGTATCCTCCCTTTGAACCTCTCCCATATTTTAACCATTGCCATTTTCTGTCTTTTGCCCTCAAATTCCCCAGAGTAATAAAATCATCTTTTATCCGATCCCTCCTCCTTGCCTCTTCAGGGCACAGACTGACAGCCAAAAAAGGCTGTGGAGTAATTGCTCTACTCACACCTCAAGTCATCCTGCTCCTGGGGTGTGACCCACTCTCTGCGCAGGCCACAGTGGCAAAGTGAGTGCAGCTCTGGCCAATGCATCAGGCTGGATATTAGAAAAAGGTTCTTCATTTAAACAACATTTGGGCACTGGAACAGGCCCTCCAGGGCAGTGGTCACAGCCCCAAACCTGACAGAGTTCAAGCAGAATTTGGACAATGCTCTCAGGCACATGGTATGACTCTGCAATGGTGCTATGCAGTGCCAGGAGTTGGACTCAATGATCCTTTTTGGGTCCCTTTCAGCTCAGCTTATTCTATGAATCTGTGATTTATGTAATAAATGTTCCAGAATCATCCCATCCATGAAGATTTACAAAACTGGTTAAGTTAGTTGCATGAGTCATTATGCTCTTAAGAGCAAGTGGTAGGAATGCAAACTTCTGTTCAATTAAACTCCCTTTAAACAGCAAATCCATTGCTGGATGCGCCACAATATTCACACAGACTCTGAGAAGTGGTTTTACCATTCCAAACTGTTTAGAACACTCACACTCATAAAACAACTTTTCTTTCTCCTTAAGAAAAGAAGAGGGAACCTTCCCAATTAATTACAAAGATCTGACTGAGTTGCCACATTCATTGCATTACTTAATTCATTCTCATACATACAAAAACTTATTTCCCAGCAAATGTATCCAAATTAATTGCACAATTTAGTGTAATGTACATTAAATCTATTACACATAAAAGGACACATGGCACATGTATTTTGGTATAAATGTATTTTCAAAGCATGTTGAATTGTTTCCAGGAAATTACATATATATGGATCTTGAACTTTTTCAGAGAAATCAAGCTCTTTGCAAAGAACATTATGTAATCTTGTTAAACAAAGTTTTTAAAAACGTTGCCATCTAACTGTGAGAAGAATTTGCCTCTTAGACTTCTAACTCAACAAATTATAGCCTGGCAGCAAGTGAGATACCTTATTGTAAAGGGTACCTGTGTCTCACTTACCATGGCACATCATGTTATGAATCAGCTGTGACACGGTTAGGAAATTCTCTATAAAATCTAGAGTGGAAAAGGATATTCCATCTCTACATATAGGAATTCATACAGCTAACTCATATTTCTGTTCTGGTCTGTATTTTATGCTTGCATATTGGCTCCAAGGCCACTTTCTTTGAGAGCTCACTGGCATCTGGAAGTACTATTTCAAAAAGCAGCAGAACTAGTATCTTATTCCCACTGAATTCCATGAACTAACTAAAACTGGAATCAGGCTGTGGTTCAGGTTGTGAGGCTCCCCCAGTGGCTGTCAGGTTCTGTCCTTCCTCCTTGGCTTGCAGGAGTTTGAAGGCTTATGGAGGATTTGAACCCTATTTTTAATTAAGTCTTGTACCGGAAATTTTCTGTTACCTGTTCGTTATCTGTGTATGGCTATTTTAACATTATAATTGCATTTACTGTACCATGAAAGTGAGTCTCATTTCCACCTCCTTTTCAATTATGGTTTCTTTATATGTTATGAGGTCTCTATAAAAGAGAAAAAGTCTGTCTTAGTCCGATTGTTATTATTTAGAGTATGAAATTAATCACCTTCATTCTATCTTGCTACAAATTTCAGGAAATCCTCTCCTTTTAATCGTTCCTCCTTTCAGAATAAAAAGGAGATTAAGATATACATCAAAGAACTCAGTATTTGCCACGCTGGACTAAATCAAAGTTCCAGCATTCACTTAAAAGAAAACAAGAAATTAAGTCTCTAAAGTTTATGCTTTTTATATAGTCATAATTGGAAAAAAAGTTTTTAAAAGCACCAGCTGGTTTAATATCCACACATTCACCTAAACTAGGAATTAACAGTGGCAAAGAAGTGCTACCAATTCATGTATGTCTAAAGACAGTAAATCCCAATGGCATTTTTGGATGCACCCAACCATTTCTGTATTTCTGGTGCCCATTAGCAGTTTTGTACTTTATGCGAAGTCTATTCAGTCTTTAGGGATACACTCCAAGACAAAGGGGCCCATTTGAGGATTTTAAAGACTGCACAGTTGTAGTCCTTCTGTAGAAAATATTTTACATTTAGAGTCCAGTCCAAATAATTGATAATATTACAGAGCATGACAAACTTTTGACCTCTTTTTCACTGAAAAATTTCTAACAGGTCTGTAATGTTGCAAAAATCTCTTTTGCAAGCTTCTTTGTTTTATTTTTCCTGTTCCTGAATGCCCAGTGAAAAGGACCTATGTAAGTTACTAGGACTTAGCACAAAGTAAGTACTCTTTTGAAAATCAATTAAAATTGAATGTAATCCTTTTAGCTTTGCCACTTTTCAAGAGCAAATATATAATATCTCTATGATTAGCTGCCATTTCTTCTCTGTAATAGTAAAAGAACTTATAGGTCTTCAGTTGCTATTGAAATGTCTCTGTAAACTATGCAACCTTTGACACAAAAGATAATTATGAAAGTACCAACAATCATTTGACCACAACCAAAAAATAATTTATGAGCTGAATGTCTGAGTATGTATAATTCAGAAGAAAGTGCATTAATAGATTCAACATTTAATAGATTTGCATTTTTGCCATGTTCTTTTTTTGCTGGTTCCTACTATGTTGAATATTGTAGCCCAGAAAACAACTCCTGACAATATAATCTATAAGTGAATATTCTGGCATCCCTATTCATTAGTCTCTTTGATGCTTAAAATACGTTTGCCTTCCTTCCAGAGCTTTTTATAAAGGGAGACAGAGAATTTTTAGTGTGAAACTAACTATAAAACTTTTTTTCTGCTTAGATAGATAGATAGACAGACAGACAGACAGACAGATAGATAGATAGATAGATAGATAGATAGATATCCTTGATTTATGTACTGTTGTAGGGTAAAACTAGTTTTGGTTCTTCTGTGAGTGTTATGCTAGCCTTTGGTAATTTGGCTGCTATTACCTATATTGCCTAAGTACTGTCAGAACACTGATTAGTTCATTTTAAAGCCAGGATAGGCCATTACAGTCAAACAGTCTGACCCTTGGTATGATGTAGGTTGAGGAGTGTTTCCCAGCAATTCCTGCAACAAACTCAGTCATCTATGACTAGTAAGTTGTGGTTACACTAATGACTCCTTTTGACCATCATCCTCATCATGCAGAACAAGCGTTTATGTATATTACAGCTACACAGAAGAATATTAGAGTTCAGATCTTAAGTAGGTGTAGCAAATTTGTCTGTGCAGCATGGCCTGAAAAGGTTAGAGAGCATATTTTTGCCTTTTCATCACTATGGATAATTTTTGGTTGATCTTCTGGCCTTCAGTCATATTGACACAGTGAAGTTTCAATTCTAATAGTCAAACAGATGAAACATGCAAAGAAAAAAATTCGTTTGCTGAAACATTTGATAGAGACCACAGTCATTCTCTTTTTCTTTCAAGAAGATTTTTAATTTGCCTGAGCAAAATAATCTTCCAGTTCTAAGAAAATACTTAGAAATATACACAAAGGCTGCATACATCATCATCCTGTGCAATGCATTTGCTGCCAAACCCCAAATCACAGAGCCCATATGCAGTTTCATCTTCCTAGAGCAACAAAGAGTGAACCTGTGAGATGCTTTACAAAATAAGCTTGTACTCTGCTCCATGCGGCCACGGTCTGCTGCTTGTCTTTGGACAAATCCAGAAGAAATTCACGCCTTCATTTTGTTAGCTTCATGTTCCCAGCCCAGCTAGATTCAAGATTTACTGTAAAAATCAGTATGGATGCCAAGTGGGCTGGCACTGAGGAAATCAGTCATATGCAGCCCAGGATACTCCAGCTTGTCAGATCTGCCCAAGAAAGTGGGTGACTGGAGTGCAGTATCTCTGCTTTACATCAGTTTTCCTGTTTTGTTCCTCATCCATGAGAGGAGTGTGCAATAATATTTGATGAAGAAAATACTTCAGAAATCAGAATAAAAAGGTCAGTGGAAATATATAATTCTCCTGCAATAAGTTTCATTTTTTTCAGGGCCTCTTGCTGACTTGTATAGGAACGAAAGAGCTCCCCATTCACATTAGGTTTGGTCTCTAACTTAGCAAAGTCTGTATGGTGAAAAGCACTAACAGCAGAGGCAATCCCAAAGAGTATAAATAGTTTTCAGCACACATCAGGCAACTATTTGGAGAACAAAAATAGACTGTGTGTGAGGCTTTGGGAGTGGGTGAGGGTAGTACAAGTGCCAACTCAAAGCCAGAGACTGGCTGAACNTCGTTAAGCCAGTCAGTGGAAAAAAATGACAATACTGTCTGGCATGGAACACAGGTATTCAAATATCTTTAATAAAATAGTGAAAATAACACCAATTTGGAAGTGACCCTGAACTCAAACTTTTTATTATGGGTGGGAGAAGACATTTTCTTTTGAATGTACTGTGAATGCAGTTGTTTCTTTCATACTGTTTAACATGGAAATGGGTGCAATCTATTTTTATTGCATACAATTTTGTTGTAGACTCGTGAAGACCTGACCTATGACTTAACAGGTTTCTTCTTTTTTTTTTTTAAGAAATTTAGCCAGATCATAAAAACAAACTTGAAGATAACTCTTCTGGCCAATTTCCAGCAACAGTGTGTGAGGTTATTCCTGTAGAGCTACAAAGAAGAAGAAAAATTGTCAGAAAATTCTGAGCTTGATGACCTTCTGACAAGTGTCTTCTGAGAAATGCCGCTCTTCTCTATAAAGCAGGAAAAAAGGTGCTCAGGAGGAAGGACAAATGCATCACCCATGCTCTTCTGGTATATGTCCTTGCTATTGGCCATGGCATGATGAGCTGTGGGTGCAATCTTGCAAATCAAGCACCTACAACCGTACAAAACTGCTTCAAAATTGTAGCTAGTGTCCACTCCTGCATCTCCCAATGAAAAACGCACTGGGTGATTCAAGATGTATGTTTTCTGCTTTGGGGCTAAACAAGAGAGCATTATTTCAAAATGATCCCAAAAATATGTTCCTAATATACAGAGATGAAAGAGTACTTCACATACTAGAGGAAACATTAAAATGTCCATCCATTTTACTTCACATTGTTAAATGCTCGGTCTCTGATTTCAGGAGAGCATTTCGGCACATACCTGAGTACTAATGCCTGAGCTGCAAAACTTAGATTATCCAGGAAGAAGTACAGCTTGCAGACACCGGTTTGTGTCTTTGTGTTTGCGTTTGTGTGTATGTGCATGTGTGTGTGCGCGCGCGCTATTTGTCAAGAAAGTAAAAAGTGGAAATTAGTGGTCCTTAAAAGACTAGGAGATGAAGAAAACACCAAGTTACATATTACTTTTATGGCATATTTTTATTCAGAAAAGTAAGATATACTAAAGAAAAAGAAAGTAGTTCTGTTCTACATTCAACCTCTGTGGAAAGAACAATAGTTGCCCAGAGAAAGGTAATACAACCGGGGAAGTGTCTGGAGCACAAGTCTGATGAGGAGTGACTGAGGGAGCTGGGACTGTTTAGTCTAGAGAAAGGAAGGCTAAGAGGAGACCTGTCTGCTTTCTACAACTACTTGAAAAGAGGTTGTGGCCAGGTGAGGGTCAGCCTCTTCTTCCAGACAACCACCAATAGGACAAGAGGAAAGTTGTAACAGGGGATGTTCAGGTTGGGTATTAGGAAAAATTTATTGGCTGAAATAGTGAATAAGCATTGGAACATGCTCCCCATGGAAGCAGTGGATTCCCCACCCCTGCAAGTGTTCAAACGTGTTAGTAGACATGGTATGGCTTAGTGGGTATGGTGCTATTTGGTTAAATTTTGGACTTGATGATCTTGGAGGACTTTTCCAACCTTGATGATTATTCTACAATTCTGTTCTGTGGTACCATTCAGTGTTGTGGAACCAATCATCAGATAACATTGGTGAATTCAGTAGAGTTCATGGATCAGAAAAATTGTCCATGGCTTTGGTGGTTAATTGCTTACTGAAGAACGGGTCATAAAGAGCTCTGTGTTCTCTGTTGAACAGCAGGGCTGTGAGGTTCAGCACTATTCCCCCTCTTCAGTCATTATCTGAAACACAGGCATCTAAGTGGTAAGAAAAATAATAAGGTGATCAGGAAGTGGGGATAGGTAATAGCTCACAGTTGCCTTGCAGACTAAGATATGGGAAAAATGTGTTGAGAGACCTCTTGCGTGACTGATTGAGACAGGAAGAAGAACAGTAGGCAGTAATGTGGAGCAAAGAAGAAGATAAGGGCTACTGCAGACTGCTGAGGATCTGCATCCAAGTTACCTTTGCATGGATTAGAACAAGAAATGACAGCTCAGCCCTGAGAATAAGGAAGACACAGCCAGGCCTCAGGAAAACATTCCAAAAAAAGGGCTGAGGGCTTTTTAGGATGTGCACATTAAAGGATTAATATTTGACTATATTTTTATCCTGCAGTGGTGAGGAGTGGATGTGTTGAAAACTGTTGGTGTCTCCAATGCCTATGGGTCTGAGAGGTTTGTTTTTTGGTGTTTTTTTGTGGACTGGGGGTAGATTTCTTTTCAGGGATTGTTTAGAAATAACCTTTCTTCTACCAACATCTGAGTGAATCTTTCTTGACAGCTGTTATTAGTCTGGCATGAATGTTTTTGTGTTTAATTTGATTTTTAGAGTTTCTCTATGTGAATATTATAGAGATAAGATGAATCAGTGTCAAAAGTCTGATTTCTAGAGGTGCACCCACATCTGGTTCAGCATTGCTCAGTTTTGTTTCTTTAACAGGTTTCCTTCAACGGTTTCTTAAAAAATTTAGGAGATTCACTTCTTCAAAATGCAGCACACAAGTAGAAGATCTTTATGGTAGAATGTTCAGCCTTTCCACAGCTAGCCTAGCTATATAACGTCCAAAAAAGTCCCAACATAAAACACTCCCTAATAACTACACTCCTTCATTTAGTCAAATTGACCAAAAATTTATATATGTATCTTTAAGCATCAGAGACTGATATTACACCTTCATTTCCTTACTAGAGAAAACTTCTAAAGCATAAAAATTAACGTAGAGTACAATATATAATCTGCAAATGAAAAAGTAAGTTTTGGGAATATGAATTCTTGTAGGTTTCTGTAAGATAAAATAGCCATCTGAGAAATTTGCTATCAAGTTTGGGCTGTGAGCACCAGAAAAAATACACAAATAAAATATTTGCATAGCTTATAAAACTCTCAAGTTGAATATTAAAGCATCTGTTTTCAATTTCAATATACTATAATTGAAAGGATTTGAAGGGAATCAGAATTTCAGATTCCCCAAACATAAGGCATGTCATAAGTCAATTGATTCATTCAATATACAAAGTAATGGATGGATTGCTGCATTACAAGGAAATCATTCTCTCCTGAGGCTCTGTGCCTCATGTAAACCACATCAGTAAGGCAGAAATTGTTCTCTGGTTTAGCCCATGCTCCAAGATTTCATTAAATTAGATTACTACTGTAGCACGATAGGGAGGATTATTGTGTCTTTTTCCATGTGGATTTGTATTACAGTATGTATGGGTTCTGAAGCGTTACATGTTTGAGTCTGGAAGAGAAGCCAGTATAAGTAACGAAGATCATACACATACAGGCAGTATTTACTATCAGCATGGGATATAATATATTATATGGGACAGCAGAAAAATAAAAAACAAAAAGCAAATATAATAAGGTGAAGATCATTACAATATCATGAGGGAACTAGATCAATGATTTTGGTCATACCGTGAACACCTGTTGGAGGTTCTACAAAGAACCCCCAAAAATGAGTGAAAACCATCCTTTCAAATTTGTCTTGCAGCTCTGAGACAAACAACAATTGCAAAAGGAGCAGAACTGGCAAACTATAATGGCAATAAGAGTGTTTTTTCATTGCAACACTTGTTACTGGTGGGTTTTCTCCTGGTACCCAATGTCTGACATATACATCTGCCAGGCACCTTTTGTGGAAGAAAGATTGCAAGCTTTTTCCTCACCTGTGAGAACGAACTACACTGATATTCAATGTCATTTCACTTGCATCTGGCTCAAAGAGCAACTGATGACTTTTTGGTAAGATTTTCACATTATGAGTAGACAGTAGTTCTGGATGAAGTGTTTAAGGATTTTAGAATACTCTTTGGGAAGAAAAACATAAATATAGTTTCAGGCATGCAGCATTTTCTCATTTGCAAGTTCAAGTGGTAAATGATCAGTGCTGTGAGTCACCTAGACATTTCTGAAACACTTTCTTTATCTTTTGTCCTTAATCAGCCTCAAGACCCCTTTGGGCTGATATTTGCAAGTTTACTTGTAGGACACAAAGGAACATATTGCATGTGAGAAACATGTTAGGTCAATCTAAACCTGTGTTGTCAGATCAGTCAAAACACCAACCTCACCTGAGTCCTGGGGACCCCTCAATCCCAGCAGAAACATTCACCCTCTAGTTTATAATCGTAATAGTCATTCACAAAACAATTGCAGAGCCTCAATTCATTTTGAAAGGATTTGCCCTCAATTTGTTCGTCCCAGCAATCTGAGCACCTGCACAGTGAGAACAGTGTAGCTGATCATATACAAACTGTGAAATGCAATGGGGAAAGGGTTAGCATTTGCAATTGCCGTAATTTTAGACCTAATCCTAGCAGCAGCTATTATAGTAAAAACACTGGAAAAGCAACCATTTTGCAGAAAATTGTTTCCTGTGGTGACAGAGAGAGGTAAATTTCACTACTTGATTTTAAGTTAAAGAAACAAAAGCAAAATCCTATTAAAGGATTCAGGCAGATCAGAGAGCAAATATAGAGACTCTTCTCAGAAAATTTTGGGAAGAGTCATCATGCAAAGAGAGCCCCTGATTCTAAAATCTGTTTAAATTGTTAAACTTATTCTAAATGTGGAGGGATTCTGCTTCTCATTGAACTCATCCCATCAGTATCACAGTTTTTATACTACACTTCTAAATGGTTTTTATCAGCTGTGAGATTAGGAGACAATGTAGCGATTATAAAGCCTGATCCAGCTTCTCGCTGAATTTAGTGGCAGTCTTCTTGTTGACTTCAAAGGCAGTTAGACGAAGCTCTAAATTAGGACTTCAAAATGTCAAGTCCTGTGAAAATTCAATTGTCTAAGCCAATGACATGCAAATACAGCTAGTGCAGCAAAGAAATATAAAAGTTGAAGACTTAAAACTCCCCAAAAGTACAAGAACTGTTAATTTAATGCTATCATAGTAAATTATCCCAGCCCTCCTGCATGGCGCTTGCAGACTATATTGCAGTCACTTGCTTTTTCTTTATTGAAAACTTAATTGTGTTTCTTTTTTCCTTTTATTTTTTTTCTATTTTCCGTGATATTAAGTAATATATTAATTGGTTGCTGAGCAGAGCTCTTGGCCTAACTGACCTTTGGAGCATACCAACACATAATGATAGCAACCCTCTCCAGCTCAGGCAAGATCTGCCTGAAATTCTTAATGGCATCTTTGAGCTCCTTCTCCCTGAGCTTCTTTCGTGGTGTTAGCTTGACTGCCAGAGGAAATAAAGTCTTTTTCATGACACATGGATGGAGACACACATTTCATGGATGGAGAAAAAGTACATTCTCAAAACTCATATCTAATTCGATGCGTAAGTAGTCCAGAAATTACTTTGAGGAATAAGCGTCTGCTGTGAATGTGCTGAGACAGTTACAGTTTGTTCTGAGTCAACTGCTACCCTGCAGCAAAGCCAGTACTTCTTGTTAAATACACGGGACTCCATTTTATGGAGAAAGAATATGATGTAGTTCAGCCAATCATTCGATACCTGCCCTTCCAGGCATGCAAGGACATTCTTCCACCTACAGCCACCTACAGACCATCCGGATAAGCTTCCTGCACCTTAATTCTCTGTCCATAAAATGCGAGAACAGCATGGTACTGCTTCATGACTTTGAATCTTATAAGCACCCTGATACTGTGTTGAACAGAACTGCATTACTAAGATAGATTTGAGGCTTCTTCGTGAAGGTTCTGGAGAAGAGAGCACAGCATCCCAGTCTGTTTTAATGCACTAGGGGAAGGGAAAGGGTCTTGTCCTAATGTTCGTTCCCAGTTAAAAATCTGTTCTTGTGGTATATATCAGCACAGTACGTGCTATTGATAAATAGTTTTTTCTTGGCAGCGGATCAAAATGTTCAAAGTTTTCAGGTGTCTCCATATGATATAAGTATTTCAACCGGCCAGAGAGATGTGCTGTTAGGAGGGCATGTGTGACAGGACATATTCACAATTCATCTGTAAATTATTTTATTTCATCTGAACTCTGTTCTGCTTAATGAGGGAGAAAATAATTTTATTAGATAGAACATTGCTCAAGACTGAGTAAATGATTGTATTAGATAAAAATTCTCTCATGCCTATACTTTTTGTTCCTTACTTTTTCTAAAGAATATTAACAACTACAATGATATAATGTGTTCTCACGGCTCTTTTTGTACTTGACAGTGTGCTAAACAGTGTTACGAGTAAATCAAAGGCTAACAGATTTCTACTTTCTAACAATAACAAGTTACACTTGTCTTCTCATCTACTGCCTTCTGAAATCTAGATCAATTGACCTAATCTTTTTCTAAGCATAAAAGCCATTCTCTTCTACTTTTTTGTTTGATATTCTTAAGCTATTATGATTGTTTGTATTACAGCAGCCATCAAGACCCAGTCAAAATCAATGCCCATCATAATATTTACTGAACACAGCACACTATCAAACACTCCTTTTTCCTAGACATTTATATAATAGTAATCAGTAGAAATGTTATAAAATAATCCCTATTTTAAAGGTAGGATAGTAAAGTGTAGGTCTTTAATGATATTTAAGTATTTAATTCTCCTTGCACAAGGAAGCCATATTAATGCTGGAGTCTTCAGGCTTCCCTTTGTTTGCCACAGGCTGTGAATATGTGACACAAAGACAACCCAAAGCAGTTTCTGAGCATCACTTGGAAGTATTTCAGATATAATAATTAATATATATACTGCAGCCTGGTAATTTCCGCATTAATACAATCCTTTGCTCTGTTTTGAGCAATGACATACAGCAAAAAGATTTTTTGTCTGTTCTACCTGAAAAAAAAACAAACAAACTGGATTTCACCAGTGTTCAAATACCTTCAAGAAGCTGGGCTGCAATGTTACAGTATTTCACAGAAACTCTTCAGCTACACTAGGTGTGAACATAGATCATCAGTCCTAGTGACAGGAGCATCTTAAACATTTGCCTGATATACTTCCTCTATTCAAACAACAGTAGGAAATTCTTTGTAAAATATCAAGTTCTGTCCATCATGGATGACTAAAACTTACCACTCAAGCATTCAGAAACCTATGTGTCTCCCTTATCTTAGGGTATGTTATTTATTGCTGTTTTTTCTTCAGAATCCCAGCTGCCGTTGGGCATTCATGCCTTTAAGCTATTAACAGAGGTGGAAAGCAGACAAGCATTCAAGAGCCAAGGTTTAGGGGCATGGGGTGCAAGAACAGGAGCACAAGGTTATGGAATAACCATGTCAGACACACGGGAACTATAAAGCACACAAACTACCTTTCTGCTTGGCAAAACCATAGTGATGTGGGAACAGATGACACTGGTACATATTGTGCTGCACCAGATGGCCAGCTGATATTGCTAAAGGGCAAGTGTTATATGAGGAGTTGAGAGTTAATGCTTGTGCGTAAGAATTCTTTATTTCCTATAGTACTGTTGTTGATTGATTACTGTTCTTTTCACAGAACCTGAATGTGATTTGAATGGATAGCAACGAGTTTCTCAAATCTCATAAATGAAGATCACATGATAAATATTCCTCCAGGTCTGCCTGACAGGAGCTTCATATCCAATGAGACCTCACTGAGATTTCATTGACAGCTTCTTTGACTCAGAAGGCAAGGGGAAAGTGATGAAAGCAAGCTAATGTGGAAACTTAGTAGAGACATTGTAGGCCTGTAGTGGTGTATCACTTGTAATCCCTAACATTTCCCACACTGGAGATGAAAGGAGCTTGCATGAATGTCTGACAGAAGAAGGTGATATGCTGTGCATCATAACTCTGCCTTGCAAAGCATAGCCATGTAACAGGTATGTGACAAAATGGATGTAAATTTTTGAAGAGAAGTAAGCAGGTGAGGGTAAAGTGTATCCAGAGTCTGTTTCTTCCAGCTAGACCCTGAAAACCTGAATTAGGGAAAAAATGAGCCTTTCCACCAACTCACCAACCTCTTGTGCCACAGTGCAAGAGTTGAAGAGCAGCATTGAACGTCACGCTTACTAAAGGTAGTAGATAGCTCCTTGACCCCATCTGAAATCATGTCAGGATGTCTGCTGGGCCATCCATATGTGCAGGGTTTGCTGGATGTTTCTGCATGTTTTATAACAACTTGTGGTAGGGCACTCAACTCTGCTCACCTCAGGCTTCCTAAAATGAATGACTGCTTATATTCTGTTTTGATTTGTGTCAAACAACACTTTATTTAGTTTGACAAACAAATATACATCAATTTTTTACACTGTCAAAATAAAGCACAGAGTATAAGCAAGCTGGTCCTTTATTGTGGAAGGCTTAGAATTTTCCCTTTACCATCATCAGGAACATTTGCATAAGAAACTTGGTTTATACAAGATAGCAGGACAAGACAAAGAAATAAATTAAACAGATACATCCAAAACTAAGATTAATTACCAATACCCTGTAGACTAGATGTGAACTTACAGTCTTAGGGGTCGGTCTTCAGTTCCTTCAAACTCTCTGGAGGCCCCAGCACAGTCACCACTGTTTATATAATTTTACACATTTAAGTAAATAACAATAGCATCCTCGTCAATTCTCATCTTGGTCATTTCAACTGTGAACTCTTTGTACCCAAGACTCCCATTTCATGCTAGTACAGCAGGACTCCCATATTCACTGATGTCTCTTTGAACTAAATTCTAGCACTTACCAGAGACCTTATTTAACATGAGCATCAGCTCACATATAAACTCCTGTCATTTTTTCCATGCTTCCCAAACATATTGAACACACTTCAAACCTTTCTGAAAACTGTTGATTTTGTACTATTATTCAGTTTTCTGAAGGCCATAAAGGAACCAAATCTAGTCTGAAATATTGTCCTGGATCTGCATTTCCTTAAACCATGTGGCTTTGAGCAGATCTAAGTAAATGAGATAATTTCTTCAAACTTTTAGTTTATTAAATTTTTTTCATCACTTTAGCTTATATCTAGGAAGGAAATAATGAGAGATGTGCTACAGCAAGTTAAATGGTTGAAATAAGTAATAAAAAAGCCTGCTGACAACAAAGTTGAAAAAATAGTGTTTCTAAGANTATATATTATATATTTAAATACATTATAACATTCATATATTTCAGATTTCTTCTTTTTTCAACCGCTGACCTGTTTTCTAAAAGTTTTTTTTTTAAAGTTGCCAAAGGAAACTAATTTTTTTTTCATGGGATTTGAAATTTTGTGTCCAGTACTCTGTAAAGGGAAAAATGTCTTCTATCTACTTCAACCTTTTTCCTGCCATGTCAGTCTGATGAGAAAAACTACCTCTTGAAGACAAAAAGAATAGGGGGTTAAAAACAACACAAGAGATTGATTAACACTCTGTTGTCATCTGCTAAGTGTCAATAACAGAACTTTACTGAGCTCCTGCATTGTTTCCTTCTAAATTTCCAGTCTCACACCTGTCACTTCTCAAGATAACTATCCATCACAGAGTCAAAGAGGCAAACAACTGTGTGGTCCTTTGATAAGATATAGTGACACAATTTGTCTTCTTCTCCTCCCACAGATTGCAACTAAGGGGCTAACAGCAGGTTACAATAGCACAAGACGAATTTGAATGACTATCAGTATCACTATCAGGAAAGTGAGCACAGCTGCAGAATAGCCTAAAGAAGCATTTCAGTTCAAATCAAATTCTGAAGAAATGTGCAAAATGGAAACCTAATCACTCCACCTTAAAAGGATTTAATAGTAGTCTTTAAAGTTAGTTATTGCAGATATTGGAGGTTTATTTATTACATGCGTTGACCTGTTAATGGCAATTATTGCAGAAGCCAGTGCACACCTCCTGCACAGCAACTAATATTACACTGGAAGAAAGCAGAGAAGACAGAGAGTATGAAAGGCTGCAAAATCCTGTCTGGGAACACAAGGCATTTCCAAACGATTCATGGCACAACATTTAGAATTATGGAGTTTATAACATGAAAGTATGAAATCAAATGTACAAATAGTGACACAAGGGACCTGGAACAAATTCAGTCCTAGTTTTCAAAAAAATCAATAGGGTATTGTTTTATGGAAAGTTAGAGCATATATTTTCACAGTAATAGGTTAATGAAATTTGTTCAAGCCCTCCTCTTTGTCAAACACCCTCTGATAAAAATTTATGCAGATAGATCTATACTCATAATGGGGTGTTTCAGTCAGAGAAGCTAAGGAAACAATATCAAAATGGATTGAAACATAAAGCTCATATAGCAATTCAGAAGGAAGACAGCTGTTGTGACAGTTACCCACCAACCAGAAACTATAGACGCTATGGTTGGTGGTTGAATTTTCCCCTTTTCTTTCCGTGGAATTTTCCCCATTGTTATGCTAATTATTCGGGGCTACACTCAGAAGCTCAGATAGCTAAGTTAACGGTTTCTCTCGAAGTGGGGAGGAGAGGGTCAATACCGGAAAAGGAGAGGTGGGGTAGGGGCTGCTCTCTGGTTCTCTTGCTCGTCTGGCTCGGAGAAGGATGGTCGCTAAAAACTCCGCTCTGCCTGGCTGACGCCGGGTGCTGCCTTCCTTGGCCGTGAGATCCCCNTGTCTCTTTTGGCAGATACCTGTCTTTCAAACCAAGACAGCTGTAAATTCAGTCTTGTGGTTATTCCAAAAAGAAACCCTCGTAGTATAACATAAATACAGTCTGATAAATACAGCTCTAAGTCAGTCAAATGACCTTAACTTGCCACCAGAGCGAGACCATGAGAAGAATCTGAAAACCCAATCTATCTTCTCACATGTTTTTATAATTCACTCCGGGACCTGAAGAAGGAGCAAAAACAACCGTTCTTGTCTTCAGGTCCTGCAGTGAAACAAGCTGCCTCAGCTTCTTCAGGACCAAAGCACCCATGGCTTCATCCAGGAAAGGACATGCCCCTCTGCACATGTATAAGGAAGGTGAAATGGGGTTAATTTTGAGGAAAGAAGTATGACCCCTGCTAATACGGGAACTTGGTGTTGCTGCTGGATCATACCCTGATACTGTTTTTGGTTGCCAGAGTCCTGTTACACTCTCTTTTCAGCCTGACTTCCACTTCAGACAAGGGCTGTTTTGAACAGAAGCCAGCAATATCTGGATTTCATGACACTGACATCCATGTAGGAAAGTATGAGGCTTTAAAAAAAATCCCCAGGATCGCTTCACACCTGAAAATTATTGTCCTCCATTTTCTAGTCACTCCCTCATTCTGATATCTTTTGTTCTCAAACTACCAAAAACTGCAAATGAAAAGGATGCTCTCAGAGAAAATAATGTAGTACAGCTCCCAAAAGTATTCTGCTCATGGAGCATGGTCCAAAGTAGAATATTACCAGGCTAGAGAGCTATGAGACAAGCAGATGAGGTTCAGCTTGTAATCTGTTGTGAGAAAAACACATGGGTCTGTCTGTTTTAACAGTAAGTAGTGCAGTATGCCAGCACTTTTGTGATGCATTATTCAGAGAAAAAACTGGATGAACTTGAAGAGTGAAGATAAAGAACTGTGAAGAAATTTAATAGAATAAAATGCAACTGCATGAACTTGGAGGCTAAAAGCAGGTATTTCTGCTATCAGCTGGAATTCATTAGTTGGATTAAGTAAGGAGAAGGAGAAAGAGTTTGTTAGACTAACTGTACACTCTAACATTATGAGTTTGCTTATATTGCTTAAAAAAAAAACAAAACAAACCCAACAAAATACAAACAAAACAAAACAAAACAAAACAAAAACAAAACAAACCCACAAAAAACAAAACAAAACAAAACAAACAAACAAAAAAAAAACCAAACAAACAAAAAAAAACCAAAACCAAAACACCTGCTAGGTGAGGTATTCCTGCAAAAATTCAGAAGTATGCTCTCCAGCATGTAAAGCAACCATGAAAATACATTTGAAATAACATCCATAGCTATGACCAGCCACATGAAAGGTTCACCAGGGCTGGCACATGGACAGAGGCAGTGTGCTAGGGCAGACAGAGAAGCCAGCAGCCCGGCTCCTGAGAGAAAAGGCTCTGGCTTCTTCTGGTTTGCAAAACTTGAGGAGGGATATGACTGCAGACTATAAATACATAAGCAGTGGTGAACAACTGCTAGAGAAGGACATTGCCGGCACAAGAACAAAGGTATATGAAGTGCAGTGTGCAAATGTGTGCTTGCAATCAAAGGAGTATTCTCATCCATAAGAGGGGAGTCTTCCAACCCTTTCAGTAGGGGTGGAGAAGTCTGAAAACTCAGCTGCTTTCCAGACAGACATTTTAACCCATCTCCTAAGGTGCCCACATGACTTAACCATATATATTGGCCCAGGAAGTACTTTTCCAGCGATAAATCCAGTAACCCACTGAATTGGGAATTGAGCCCTCAGCCCTCCTGCCATCACAAACATGAGGTTCAGGAGTATGCCAAGGCATATATGGGAGCATACAGACACAAATCAGTCTGCATCCAGTCATGTTTCACTGGGCAGACAAGGCTGATGCTGCCCTCTAGGAAGCATAAAAGTTCCAAGAAAGGTACAAGAAACTTACAAGAAGCTTACAAGATCTGCTAAGGGAAGTATAGACAACATATTGGTTTCCTTCTTCAAGCAAATTGCTTCCCATTTTCCAGTTATATTCCCTGCTTTTAAGTGTATTGAACTTTCTGATACTCTGCAATTACAACTAAAGTCTAAACTCAATTCAGTTTTAACTGAGTTAAAAAACCAACAGGGGAATGATAAATTCTTTTTCTTTTCCAAGTCCCACTTAGTACAGCACTCCCTTGAATTACTTAGGGATGCTTTATTTAAAATTTCCTTGACAATTGCATGCCAAAGTGATCTTACCATTAGAACCTTTGTCTTCTTTTCTACACCTACTCAAGGTAGGACAAAAATGTGACCCTGAAAAAATGTGGGAGAAAAAAGTGCCTAGTTTAATTAATTTATTAAAAGCCTCTAGCATTAAAATAAAATCTATTATCATTGTGTGGCCTTTGAAAACTATAAAATTCTGCCTTGTCTGGGTAAAGTAATAATATAAGCAGATTGTGTAAAAGCAACTGACTGTTGTTGGAACAAATGAAAGAAACAACAGCTATGCTCTAACTCTCAAATCAGTATTAATGCTTTGAGTAAGATATGCAGATGTCTTTCTGATAAATGGCAGAACCACATGAAACATGCATCGCACAATTTTTTGATTTATCATGCAATCTGACTACCTAATTTTACTGAAGTTATTTCTACTATTCCTGATCACAGAGCATCTTCAGAGAGCATTTTTTTGATGACACAAAGAAGTCATAAACAGCTTCTTCCTCTTTTTAAATGTCTGTTTTAATTTCCCAGAGTAAACAATAGTTATTAATTAATATGGAAATAATCCCATTTTAAAGCTTGCTTACCTAACTTTGCATAGCTAAAAAAAGGTATTTTACATGATTGCAGTAGGCAAAGATGGTGTATTATTATAATTCTGTCTTGACTTACACCTTTTGAGAGATCCAGGACACAAGACCTGAAAACTATATTTTCAGGTCTCTTTGAGCTATTTCATTGCAGTTTGTTAAGACAGTAAAGACATCAAGTTGGTTTACAAGTGTTGGAGGTTGAATTGTTCCCTTTTCTTTCTGTGGAATTTTCTCCATTTGTTATGCTAAGTATTTGTGGCTACACCTTAGTAGCAATAGTTTTTCCCTCGCAGGGAGTGGGGGGACAGANTTGCATTCTCCATCTCAGAAAAAGGGGTTCTTGCCTTTCTTTAGCAAATACCAGTCTTTCAAACCAAGACAACAAGGCAGAAATCTCTGTCAGAGATGAGTATTCCTGTTTTCTTCTGTGTCCTTGTATCTCAGCTGAGACAGGAAAAAAGACATAAAATATATGAGGCCCAAGCAGAATATATAGTATGGATATTTAAGGATAACCCACATAAGTCAATTATATCTTTGCTACTTGTTACTAATAAGGCTATCTATTAAACATTCTTTCTGAAAAGACTTCCTCCCAAATTTGCCCTAAACCACAACAATATTGCACCCACTACCACTTTCTTTCCCTTCCTTCCAGATATTTACCCCTATAGGAATAGCCAGGTACAATAAAACCACTACAGACACAAATTACATTTTGTACTTCATTTGATCAACTATGTGTTTCACAGACAAGATTAGAAAATATATTAGAAAATTTATATTAGTCTATGAATCCAATTTTGCGTTCAGCTCTTTTGTACAGATGTTTAAAAATACATTTTAAAGGGATTTTTAAAGTATTTTTACCAGCAAACCATTGCAGAGTTAACATTGTCAGTGTTGTAGCAAAGGTAACCCAAGGAAAGTATCTTCTCTTTCTATCTCTTTCTCTCTTTAAATTTTATTCAAAGCCTTGCAAAATACTTGCATCCACATAACCTGCCCTTGCCGACTTAACAGAAGATTAATGGCACCATGGTGTTCTTGAGAACAGAAATGTGTATACCACCCTGGTGAATAATTTCTCCTTGTGCACACTTGAAGTGAGATGGGCACTGCACTGGAGAGAAAGGACAGCATGCCATGCAGAGTTGGCATGCAAGCAGCTGTCTCCCCACTGCTAAATATGACGTGCCAGTCCCACAATGTTAATCAGCACTTCCACTCTTATGCCTCCCTGATTGTTTGGGGGAGAGCCTGACTCCCCATTGTCAGCTCAGAAGATGCTAAACAAATACTTCATATAATGCAAGGAGGGCTGCACCGTGATGAAAAGGCACCAAAAGGACAAGGATTTCACAAATATGTTTGGTGCATACCAGACTACCGTGGAGTAAAATCTGAGACTTGCTCTCAGTGTGATTTTTTTTTTCACTCTGGGAATCATTTTGTCTGATCTCTTCATACATCTTCCCTGCAATGTGCAGGGGAAAGTGCATTTTACATTTATTTCCTTTAGTTTCAATCCCTTGTAGCCTTTCTTAGAGCATGGGTTGATGTGGGCTTTAGGATTTGCTTGTCAGGGAAGGAGAATATTCTTGTGTGTTTCTCATGTTCTTGTTTCCCTGTCACTAGTACCTGCTTTTTGCTTGTGAATGGTTTCATTAAAAAAAAAACAAAACAAAATAACTACAACAACAACAAAAAATTAACAAAAGCAAAAACAAACAAAAAAAAACAAAAAAACACAACTACTTTTTTCTTGTTCTTTTCTTTGTTCTGATCCCGGTTCCTTCCCCCCCCCTTTTTACATACTTCCTTTGACCTTTTCCTCTTATATTCTCTCTATTTTCTTTATCCACCTCGGCAATAGGCTTTAGCTTATGCCCTTTTATGAACCTTCTGCTTCTTCTCATTTAAGCTCTCTGGACCTGATTTGCAGTTGTGGTATTCTTCTACAGCCATTCACACATGTGCAACACAGGTGTAAAATACTACCATTTTCATTTATGTTGCTTGTAAATGTCAGCAAAGGAGAAAGCAGAACCTGTCCTTCACAGAGCGAATCAGCAGACTTCCAGGAGTATCAGATACATATGAAAAAAGTCTGTGTAAGTCACCAATTACCCCTATTCCATGCCTGATTTCTCACAAACCGTTATGCTATTGCTTAACCCTCCAGCTCTTCATTGTTCTGAACAGGTCCTTTAATCCAGATTTTCTTTAAAGGAAAGGATGTTTCACTTTGATTTGGGGGATTTTTTTTTTTTACAGCTTCCAGACCCTTGGACAACTGAGCTAAAAATACCATTGTGGACTCAGGTATCTGCATGTTGAGTTTACCCTCTCAAGCCACAAGCAGCACAAGAGTGGCTAGAGATAGAAAGAGAAACCTTACACATATATACTTCTTTAATGAACAAAGTTACATTGCATTTTGCTTACCTTAGAGCTTTTCTGAATTCATCGAAACACCTGATGACCTTACAGATCAGGGGTTTTGATGACATTCTGATTTGGGTCACATGTACTCTAAAAAAACACCCTCCTTTTTAACTTCCAAAGCACTTTAAAAATAAATAATTACAGCAGGAAGAAAAAGCTTAAAATTTAAGTGACAAAAGTCCAGCATCAGATTGTTTCGAGTGCTAGCACCAGCCTTGCTCTTCCATTGCCACTCCTGCTCAAGGTGTGTTGTGGGAACAGCAGGAAGGCAAGCTCTTTTGGATGGCTCAGGTGCGTGGCACCCCACCCTCTGCTCTGGCTCTGAGTACAAAATGTCTCAGAAGATAAACCCAAGGCACATGAGAAACCTTTCCTAATATGTTTTTAGCCATTTTTGCCACCATTTCATTGTCAAAGCTCTATCATGCCTTTAGATATTTAGCTGTTGAATGTTCCACCACAGGCTGCCTTGTGAAGCTACTCATTCCCATGTGTGTCCCTGTGATAAATTTTATCAGGGCTCAGCTAGAGTGTTTTCAGCCAGGCAGATGCACAGTGGCTTTTTATCTGCTATGGCACACCCCAACCAAAATGCAATTTATTTTTAAATTAACCTTATTTAAATTGTTGCCTTTATGTCTCTAGATGTGAACTCAGCAATCTGTGCTCCCAGAGGAAGCTTACGTGGAAACAGGGACCCTAGCCATGAAATAAGAATACTACTGAGATAAAAGAAACAACAAATCATAATTAAAAACTATTAGCAACTCTCTGCTAAAAAATGGGATATCTGCTTTCTCACTTGTCTCTCCAGTTGCACTCATATACACAGCTGTCTGAAGTGGCAACAACATTGTTTTCTCTACATTTTAATTTACTCACTTGTCTTCGTTTGAAAGACCAGTATTTGCTAAAGAAAGGCAAG
>VWZS01006265.1:31489-74204 GCA_013397075.1 Rhabdornis inornatus | reverse complement strand
ATAGTAGATGGAGACAAAGTCCCCGTGGTGCACATCAAAGGTTTGTTAGGGAAGACAGTTTGGATCAATTCTGCTTCGAGTACAGACAAACCCATTTGTGGAGTTGTCTTTGCTCAAGGACCAGGTTGCACATGGTGGATAATGCAGAGAGATGGAACAACACGATGTGTACCTCAGGGAGACCTGATTGTTGGGTGAGAGCCATATGCAAATATCACTGTTTGCTCAGTGCTACTGCTATTATCTCTACGTAGTTGGATACCATATATATGTGTTTGCATACGGTATGCGTGTGCAGAGTTAGAATATATATATTTGTTTTGGTAATGAGTCGACAATATGGGGATAAGGGGTGGAATGTCCTGGGCTGACTTTGTTATGTTGAATTGTATTCCCATTTGTCTGTTTAGCCCAGAAATAAGTTTTGTACCTTTATGGTTGGATTTGAGAGTGAAGGGGGGGAGGAAAAGTGGTGGAATGTCTGAGGCGGNTTTTTTTTTGTGCTGGGCAGTGCTTTGCCTGTTGAATAAACAGGTTTTTTCCACTTCTCTCTGAGGAAATTTCTTCCGGAACCGACTGGGGGAGGGGAGCTTGGGTTTGCTTCCTGGGGGGGCCCTTCGGAAGTTTTCTCCCAAATTTGCTCTAAACCAGGACAATGAGGAAAAGAATGTGAGCCAAACCCAGCAGCCGTGCTAAGAATCATCTTTGGCTTGCTTCGGGGTGGGGGAGGCCGTAGCCCCCAGGTCCATTTGCTGGGAGCAGGTTTGTACAGATATTCCCCCCATCCTAGGTGCGGGGAGGAAGCTGGGGTGTGTCATAACCTCTGCTCAGGGGCAGTGAACCCATCCTCCCTTACACAAACTGTCTATGGACTCCCCCCAACCCTCGGAATGCCACATCCATGGGACATTAACTGAGAGGCAGTGGAGGAGATGCCTTAGTCCAGCTAAGTCCCCCCAAAGTGCCCCCCAGAGTCATTCCTGAGGCCTTGCACCACAGGATTGCATGCGATGCCACAAATGTGGGGTCTGTTGTAAGAGACAATGGCAAACGTCCCCCCCCCAGGGAGGTGCCTGGATTTTCGTACCTGGCCGGAGTTTATGGTAACCCATCAGATCCTGTGCTTTTCGAGGAGACCTTCACCACCAAGGAGAGGATCAATGGAACATCATCGGGATCCATGGAGTGGTGATATTTTCCTTATTCTGTCCCTGTTACTTTCTTTCTGTCCCCTCTCCACTTATTTCCTATTTCTTTCTTTCTCCCTCTCTCCCCCATATGTGCTAGCGGATAAAACCCATATTATTGTCACTGGCATATGGTCTCATTTGGACCTTAATTTGGGCAGAGGCATTTCTAAAAACTGTAGTAACCAGATCATGACAACAGGTCAGATAACACGGTCAATGTTGGCAGTAGGTATGGATGAAGAATGAAGCTGCACAGGCCAGGAAACCTCCAAGAAATCATAAAATGGCTATAACCCTAACATAGACATTGACTTGGTTTTGTCTGTTACTTCTTGACAAGAAACTTTTGTGTTGGCGTACTTTCTCTTCCATGTTACCAGTTATCTCAGAAGTGGCAGAGCAGGTTCTACCACTGTCATCTTTCCTCTGCCTGTTTGACATTCACAAGGGAAGAAGTCTGTCCTGATTTGGCTTCTCATCTGGGAGCAGAGCCTTTGGATTTAAAGAAAGAGGCTTCAATTGTGCTGCTTCTGTATTTGTGTCTTTCAGAAAAAAAAATTCTTAGTGCTGAGCTTACCATAGTTTTAGACTCAAAAGGTGTGGAAAACACTGATTTATTCATAAAATAGCAACACTAATGTTCCACTGACTTCTCAGGTCCTTTAACAGCAAGTGTTAGTTTAGTCTTTAGATGCTGGATGCTTTTCACTTCTGATTCAAAATTATAACCCTGACGTTGTTTTTATGATAGTGGAAAAAGCCGATGGAAAAGATACATTCAGTAGACATTTATCTCATCAGTTGCCTAGTGTTCAGTATTTTCCCTACCACTTTTTGCTTGTGCCATACTGATTAGGCAAAACATGTATTCATGCAAATAGACTGCTACATATATGTTAGAAAACAAAAAGCCCCTCTGTAGAAGAAAACTGCACACTATGTACATGCATTTAGTGCATGGAAAAGTTTAAACTGACTTCTGAATGTTCTGGTATTCTGAATGAAACGCGAAAGTGAGAAAAATATCTTATTCAGTGTCTCTTTGATATATATTTACCAGAGCTCTCAGTCCTTTGCTGAGTCTTGTGATTTTTCTCAATGTCCAAAGTCTTCTCATCTTCGCTTTTTCAGAAGTCTGCAATTTCCTGTCATTCTCTCTTTATCAGTGTGAGAAGGAAAGGAGCATCTGGTTGAGGAAAAATAGATAGCTTGATAGTCTTGCTGTGTTTCTTTGGAAAGGCATTAAATGTCATAGCAGTATGAATATAATGCATACCCTCAGATGATCTGTCAGTTATGTAAAGGACTCATTTTTGCAGAATAACAGGACTGCTGTCAATATGGAGTAGAAGCAACATTCTTTTAAATGCCATACCTTATACTAAAACATCTGGTAAACTGAAGAAAGTCTCTGTGAAGAAATTTCCACTTTGTTACCTACAGAAAATGATGATTCATTATTCCTTATTGTAGCTCTGCATTATATTGTGAAGCCATGGTTTTGGGGATTTTGGGGTTTTTTCTGGGGGAAGGGTTGATTTTCTTGGGTTTTTTTGTTGTATTTTTTAATTTGCTCCTGTTGTTTTGTTTTGTTTTGTTTTGTTTTGGTTTGGTTTGGTTTGGTTTGGTTTGGTTTGCTTTGCTTTGCTTTGCTTTGGTTTGCTTTGGTTTGGTTTGCTTTGGTTTGGTTTGCTATGCTTTGCTTTGTTTTTGTTGGGGTTTTTTGTGGTGGTGGTGATTTGGGGTTTTTTGTTTGGTTGGTTGGAGGTCTCTTTTTGGTTTTGTTTTTTTTGGGGTTTTTTTTGTTCATTTAACCTGTAAATTGCAGGTAAAGTTTTGGCTTGCTTGGAAATATTTTGATACAGAATTTTGGCTTTGAGATGCAACAGCCTGAAACTGCTTACATATCATGATGAAAGGCACTTTTGATACAAGATTCTTACGATAATGCTGTCTGCCATTCTTTGCAGAGGATGAACTTGTATTTCCTGTTTCACAATACTGTGGGTTGGAAATTGCCATCTATAAAGAGAGATTTATGTTGCTATTAAGTGTTTTAGTTTTTTTGTGACTTAATTGTATTATTTTCCTTTCTTTACAAAGGAACATTATTGTTTGCTCTTCCATTTCCCATGAATGTGTGTACAAGTGTAAGGGTCGGTCCGAAATTTCCCTTGTCTTTGCCTCCCGACCGTCGCAAGGAGACTTTGAGGACCCCCATCCAGGCTGACTCTGGACAATGGTTTTCTGGCCTGACCAAGGTGGATGCTTGCCAAGGGACTGTTCGCGGGTGCTCACTGTGCTTCATGGTACACCGCTCTCGAGCAGACGCTAGCTGGAGCAGCAGGTTCTGTACACCTGTTTCTTGGAGCAGCCCTCACAATAGTCCATAAATCTCCCCACCTTTTGGTCAGAAGCCACTCGCCTTGGAAAAGAACTATAAAAGAGCAACCCTCTGGAGAAGACCTTTGAGATCTCTCCACGGATGAAGACCCGTCTATTGGCTGGACCACGAGGACGTCTGTCTCATCTCGTTGGTAGCTATCGTCCCATTCTCTCTCTCTTTTTCTCTCTATACTCTGTTTCCTATCTCTCTCTCCTCTGTCGCAGCTGAGTTCTTGGCATTTTTAATAGAATTGCATTGCTATCGTTGAATAATAGAATTGCATTGCTATCATTGAATAATAGAATTGCACTGCTATCATTGAATAGTAGAACTGCATTGCTATCGTTGAATAATAGAATCGCATTGCTATTGTTGGCATTTTTAATAGAATTGCATTGCTATCGTTGAATAATAGAATTGCATTGCTATCGTTGGCATTTTTAATGGAATTGCATTGCTATCATTGAATAAACTGATTTTGTCCCCTGCATTTTGCCTGTTTGCACCTCTGAGATCGAACGAACCATCATGATCCCCGCTCTGTATTAATAGCAGATCGTGACAACAAGTACTGAAAAGAGAAAAATAATTAAGGTCGAGACACTTTCGACTTTTTTTTTTTTATTTTTAATTGACGCTGATAGATCTTTCTTTATCCTGTCTATTTTTATTGAAACAGCTTCTGAAAAATTGCATAGGGACATATTCTTTGCTTAAGAGCAAGAACTTCTGCTTTCAAAATGGTAAAAGAAAGGCATGCAGAGAACGATTCTCTCCCTCACTTGAGCTCTAAACTCAACTGCCATCAGGACAGACTGTAGCCAAAAATAAATATTAATTTCTCTTTTCTTAAAAGCTTATATATTTTACCATATTGTCTTTAAATGTAATGTGCTTAAATGTCTCTCTCTATCATGATAGTCATCACTGTATTTTTAACATATTTTTTTATGTTTTAACATAAAATATGTTTAACATATTTTAACATATTTTATGAAGAGAAGGGAGTGCTGAGGAGTTTCCATGAAATTTGTAAGTTTTGCATTGTCTTACATATCATTAATATGTGTGGGTTTTATACTGTTGGAGAGAGCCATGCAGCCAGAGGAGGTCATACCTACAGATCAGGACTATCAAATTAAACCTGCTGATAAACTGAGAAAAATCAGTAATAATGGTAAAAATACACCATCAACATAAATTATACTATGTTGTAAAAAAATAAAGTCAGTGTTTGTATATTCATTGGACACGTCAAGTATTAGGGTTTGCTCATGCCACTTGGGAGATCAAATTATCACATGGAAAGTAACAAGAAAGCCGGCCACACTCTATGTATTGTCACATCACAGCAGTTCTTTGAATGTACCACAGGTATTTCTGACTGGTATTGGTTTACAATTTACAATTAACAAATGAGGACACATGATGTTGCGGTTTTTTTTCTGAATTCTGGTGAATGCAGAAGAGGTTTAGGAGGGAGTAACATGTGGGACTTTTTCTTTAACTATGAAACCACACCGAAGTAAACAACCGCATTCCTATTCTGACTGATGCCCCACCAAAACCTTGCCCAGCCCTGGATCTATTGAGGATATAACCAGTTTGGTCGGAATGCTCAGAAACTTCTATTCCCTTGTTTCAATTTTGTGTACCTGGTTTTACACAGTGTTATAATTAATATTCCAGGGAGCATTTAGTAACATTTTTTTGCTGCTTTTTTGTGCCTCGTAAATGATATGTCTTCACTTCAAGGACAATTTTCCTACTGGAAAGCTGAGGATGTGGCACACCAAGTATAACCTTCAGGAACAACCAATATAAGTACTATAATGACATGAGTCTTTGCAGAGCCTATAATTGGTGACAAGGCATGGCAGCTTAATATCAGACAGAGATGTACAACACAGGGCTGATTAATGAGGCTCAAACATCACAGCTGAGAGCCTTCCAAGGCACTACCAGACAGAAGCATGTCATATATTCTGCAGGTTGTTACTGTGCCCAGAGCCTCCAATTTGCATCACAAAACCTTTAGGTAGGCCAATTCAAGATAATCCAGGATGGGATCCTGCTTCTTACATGGATTATCAGTTCTATGGCCTGCAATCCATCAGTCTTGATCCCAGCTCTCATGGACGACAGTAACAGTCATCTCAGCTTGCAGATCTGCTCACTTTAATTGGGTTAGCTTAGCAGCCCTCCTTGTATTAAAGTCATCTTGGGAAGAGTAATGTAGTATTTTCTCTTAAGAAGACCTAGAAACTGATTGTAGTAAGATTTGATTATTGATCAAGAAATAGAAATTAGTTATGTTAAGAAATCTTCATGGAGATTGATGTGGAACAAATAATGAAATAAAATTATTAACAAAGAACTTTGCAAAGATGCTGCCAAACCAATAAGGAATCTGATTGAAAGTTGGTTAAACAAGTTTGTTTTTTTGCCTTTGGAGGAAGAAATTTGATGATTTCCTAGTTTTATTTGATTTATGTATTCTGAGTTTGGATGTTGTGTGTTTTTAGAATTTTTGGGGAAAAAAAACCCAAACAACTTATTTTTAAACAAAAAGCAAATTCAAATTAGTAGAATTTTTAGGCAGATTTTTTCTACTTTTAAATGATCATAGATGACTATTAAAATAATGTATTGGATTGAGTCTTCTCTCTCCTCACTTCTGCTCTAAGATATTTTAAGGAGAAGGACTTCATGTAAAGGGTAGAGGAGACACCCTAAGCATGCTGCACTGTAAGAAGTATTTGGTTTCATTTTTACAAACCATCTTCCACACATGCCCTTGGCATGGATAAAGTTCTGAGGCAATTCTATTAGTTGATTAGTTGATTATAAGGTTTGGTCAGGAAAAAATGGCAAAAGAAAGAAAAACAGATTCCCAAACACCTTTTGGTGCCAGTTATGAAAATAATAGTTTAATTCTTTTCCATGCCTCAGCACAAATATTCCCAGAGCATATTTCACAAGTATATCTCTAGAGCATTTTCAATTACATTTAAAATGCAAATTTTTAATGAAAAAACTGAGTTTTCTTTTGTTTTGGTTTGTTCTTAAGAAGTTATGTTGCTGAAGTGACAATACCATGCCAAAAGCACAAGAGGAGCCTGCCAGGCAGCACACTACTGTGTTGAATTGCTAATAGTGACTAAATAACACTGCAGGATTAGCCTACAGATTTCTCTTCTTTTGCTGACATTGGTCTTTCAGCCAATGATTCAAACTGAAGCCAACATTATATTTTTGTGATAGTTTCATGGGCAAAGTATTGAATACCTTACTTTATCTAAAACACAGATTCAGTCAAAGAAGTAGTAGATCTGCCTTATCTTCCAGCTTAGCTTTCAGTTACCGCTTTCCTTCAAGGCTAACACATTCAGATCTAATAATTTGTGCATGGTGTATGTGCGTGTGTTTGTGTGTGTGTATTGATGATTAAAATAATGGCCAGAGAATTCACAGTCCTCTAAATGACTGGATGTGGAAATGTATGTGGTAAATCTACATAATAAAAATTTCTTAGTCCTTCTAATGGAAGCCAGCTTCTTTTAATTTCCTGTGAGCATTTTAGAGGTTTGCTTTCCTTTTCTGTCATGATTACATTCTTGTCATCTAGCCTCTCTTATGCCTTTATACAAGGCATGATCCATATGCCCTGTAAGCTGTTTTTTATCATCCAACCAATGCCAGATTTGATAAGGGTCCAATGTTCTTGGGGTATCTCATAAATTTTTAGAATAAAATCTTGTTATTTTAATTTGAGATTTTCATTGAATAATTTCTCAGTGTTTTTATGAATTTTGATAGAATAGAATCATTACCCTTTACAGGGAAGATACAATCTCTTTTCTTATATCAAAAGCCATAGAAATCCATTGACCGTAAAGAACCTTGACAAAAAAAGTGTAATTTTTCAAGACTGAACCTGAATGACTGCAAAGGAACTGTCAAACTATTGGGCATGTGGACTCTTCTTGAAGCTGATATGTGAATGCTTGTTGAAGTAACAAGGCTATGTGTTGTCTTTTTAAAGTGCTATCACTTTTACTTATTTGAGTGTCTATTCAATGGGACAACGTTCAATTACAAACAAGAAGAGAGAGAACACAACCAAAACATGTCAGAGCAGACACTGTAGTCAATGCCTTCAAAATTTTAAGTATTTATAACAGCTTTATTCTTGTACTTTTTTATTGTTCCTGAAGGTCTTTGAATGTTGAATTCTTCATCCTATTGTATGGATTTTATGTGAACAAAATGCAAATGCATTCCAACCCCACAAAGAAATTAGCAAGGGCTAAGTTGCAGTAAGACCTGCATATCATGTCATAGGACATAGCCCCTGAGACCCTAAAATAGAGCCAGAAGGGAAAAATCCTTCAGGAAAAATGATCCAGCTCTTACTCAAGCTGACCTGATAAACACTGCCAAAACCCTGCAGCTTTGAGCTGAGATAATTGTTGTCTTGATGGTGTGATATAAATTGGCCTATTTTGATATTTTACCATTATGTCAAAAATATCCTGTAATGAGAATTTTAAGTTCTTGGCAGCCCAAAGTGGAACTTGATTATGAACAGCAATCTTAACTTTGTTAAATACAGACCATATTTACAAACATGCTTAGAACAGTTTCCATAATGAAGCCATTGGCCAGGTTTTCAAAGAACATTAGCCCATTGTATGCCCAAGATCTTAGTTGGTTTATGAAAATTTGGCAGCCATTGCATCCCTCCACTGCTTCTGAAAATCAATGACGTAATTAAACAGACATCTGTTTTTTCATTTCTTTTCAGTTATAATTTGGATGGGATTTTTCTATTGTTTTATACTCTTCTTGGTGCATCAATAACTGTTAGATAAACACTGGCTTTGTTTTAGAAGACAATAAGACGGTACCTTGTTGCTTTTCTGAGTCTGCTAACACATGATTGTTCACCTCTAAAGGCATACATTTCTCTTTGCTAGACAATTGCTTCTTAACAGCTTGTAATTCACAAATGATGTGATCATTAGGCTGTGATCCTATTAAACATGTTAGCCTGTTTTGTATGTATGATCCCTTGGATTTCATCTACATCTCACTGAAGGTCAACATGGCTCTTACAACAGTTCACTTCAAGTGTGCCAAGCAAATAAGAATTTGAATTGAAATTACTGAAAAAATAAAACCCACAAGGGTAAGGCATTCCCTACAATGCTACAATTTTACAGATCCCAATAATGCCTAAAAATTTATCTTCTCAGGTTTTTTTGTTTCTTTACTTGTTTTCCATCATTTTTGAGATACTCAGTAGAGTTATGATGGAACAACCAGAGACTTTACTAGCCACAATTTCTTTTACGTGCCACTTCCTTTTCTTATCTGAGGAGTCAGATACGTTGAGCATGGGAAACAGCTGTGGTACCAGAGCAGAAAATGTCATGTTACTGACAGCATGAATTTCCTATTGACAATTTTGAACTGGAGAACTTTTTAATACATTGTGCTTACAGACTGTCACCTGGGAGAGGTTTCAGGCAAAAGTGTTTTTTTGGCATCTAGGTGTTTGTTTTTTATTTGTCTCTGCTCCACAGAGTTCCACTTCTGAACTTGTGAACTTGTCCAAAGGGCATTCACAGAGTATTTACCTTGCTACAATTCTGTCAGAAGGTGTTTGGTAGACCCATTTGTATCATAACCTTTCTTTCTCAGTCACATTATCAATCAATCAATCAATCAATCAATCAGCCATTTGTGTATGTTGGAAAACAGACTATCCTAGGAGCAAAGAATCCCCTTCCCTAGAAATGCAGAAATGAAGAGAAAACTGGCTGATTTAGGACTATTTGCAAAGTTTCTTTTCTTTAATACCTGCTTTCCCTGCAGTAATAGAAAATACACTCTGGTAATCCAGAGACAGGAGAGGAAGAATCAGATTAATTTTTTTGCAAAAATCGTGTCCTGAACACAGGTTTAAATGCCTAGACATCTGACTTGTACTCCTCTGCACATGCCAATTGTTACCGGCAACTCCAACCAGCGCTGGCAAAAGGATAACATGGAAAAGACATAATTTTGGTTATTAGGAGAGCAGCTCCCACTCCAGGTTTCTCCCATACAGGATGTTTTTTAACTGTTGTCCATCGTGGTAGTAGTGGTGACAGGTCAGGTAGGACATGTCCCTCTCACACTGGACTTACTCCTCTGGTTTTCTTCAGGCACCAGTAATGTTTAGGGCTGGAGAAAGTGACTGTGATAACTCGCCTTGCTGAGAAAGGGCTTTTAAACACTGGATGGCCAAATAAAGGGTTTACATGTTTGGAAAGAAAAGTAAGGTGACTTATTGAATAAATAAGTGCTAGATTGAATCAATATGGCGGATTCACAAACATGGTTGGATCCTTGTGTGAGGAAATGCAACACCAGAATGAGCTTTTTCACATGGAAGATTGTCCTTTTCCAGTACCACTTTGTGCATGATGTATCTCATCAAGTATGACACCTCAGCCTTCTTGTCTACTTGGGATTCTGATCATACAATATTTAGATTGCAGTGTCCTCCTTTGTGGCTGCAGTTGGATTTAGCACTTAGCACTGAGGCATTTGCATGTGGAGGAGGGAAAGAGTGATTTTTTTGGTTGCTTTTGAAAAAAAAAAACCAAACCACAAGGAAACCAAGTCTCAACTCACACAGCCACTACTTGAAAGCAGATGAATGAAATCTTGTGAAATTCTCAGCTCCTGGCAACTATATTAGGCTTTGAGACTTAATGTAGAGGGTCTTCTGTCAACATACTTAACACATTCATCAGTGACTGCATTCTGGGGATTAGAACTTCAACATAAAAGTTTTCTACCCCCCGGCCTTCTATGAAAAGACACATTCTTGTGCCTTTTTAGGAATGCAAACAAGATCAAGGTAAGCAGCAGAAGGCAAAGTCGTGGTGGAATTTTATTCATCTATGTGAGATAAAATTCTAATCTCAGTGCTTTAGGTAGCACTTTCCTACCTTTTAATAATAGTTATGAAAAAATGGCTCAGATAGTTATGCAATTGTAATTCCTTTACATAAATTATAGATATTGCAGATCAAACTCAGTTTTCAAACTTTTATTGGATTAATTTGTTTTATTTAATGAAAGCTTCCTAGATAAACTCTCCTTCCTTTAAATTCTTATTATTCCCAGTGCCATGATCAAAATCTGTTGGCATTTAAAACAAAGACTGCTGTGCAGACCCAGTTATCCAGATGAGCTGTCTGTCCACATGTGAATCCTGGGGTGCCAGTATTCCTCGCCCTTGTTAAGTCCTAAACTTTTCTTTTCAGGGAAAGGAAACACGGAACAGGTAGGTTCGTAGGAATCACTCAACACTACTTTCAGAGAGGTTCTGCTGGAAAAGGAAGGAGCAGAGGAAGCAGAAGGAAACAGAAGGAAAACAGAAGGAAAGAATATATAATTATTTTAGATATTTTTAGCAGGAAAAGGAGATCTGAAAATGAATTAATTTCAGCATTCTTCACAATAATCAGTAGTTAACCGTTAGAATATGGTAATCTTCAACTAACCAAAGCTCCTTAAACAGCAGTTCTGTAGAAGGCCATTTGTTACTTCTCTATTTTTTTAACGCGCTGTTACTTGAATTTTCTTGGAAATTTCAGATCCCTAAAAAGCCCCTTTGGAAAGCAGTTGGCTCATATTCTCTATAATGATGCTAATCCGATTATTATTCTTATCTCTTTTGGAGCCATCCTGGACTTTTTGGATTTTGTGTGGCATAGAAAGTCTGCTGCAATGCCTTTAGAGAAATAAGTTGAACCTAGGCACATTCAAGATGAAGATAGAAATTCCTCTCTGATACCTCAGGGCTTTCTACATTTCCAAGCGAAAAAATCAAAATCCCCAGAGTAGAGTGATTTTACCATCCCTCAGGTCCAGAGTATGTCTGTATATGGGAGAAAGAGATTCATTCAGACTCCCGACTGTGTTGGCTGAACTGTAAGTCTCAGGATCTGCTGGACAGTAATACATGCTTACAGTCACCTGTACTAAGGTCTGTAATTCAAGATGATTTCAGCTTGACCCTGTCATGTTTGGATATTAGGAAAGATATCTTCATTGATGAGGCACAGGTTGTCCAGAGACGCTGTGGCTCTTCGTGTCTGAAAGTTTCCAAGGCCAGCTTGGGTTGGCTAGGAGAAGCCTGGTCTGGTGAAAAGGTGTCCCTGCACCTGGCAGGGGGTTGGAACTGGCTGAGCTTTAAGGTCCCTCCAACCAAATTAGTCTATCATTCTTTCATTATAATTTGTAATTTTGTGTTATAACTTGTGTTATAAGTTGTGATTTTGTTATAATTTGGAAGGGTTGCTCTGGAGGGCATAACTAACAGCCTGTGCGTGAACAGAGCTCACCCAACTTATTTTTGGAGGTACAAATCTTTGGGAGACGGGCAAGCTGTCTCACGGGCTTGGGAACAGCAAGTCAGGAATAGGATTCCAGTTAATACAAGTGTTTTCAGAGATGCTGAACTACAGGTCAGTAAACATCCTTGTGCATTTTCTTTGGAAAGACAAGCCTAAATTAACCTTCTTTGATAAAAATCCCAATGACAAGGCTTTTCTGGTCTCCACAATCAGTTGAAGAATCAGGTGAAGAAAGTGGATCTTTAGTCACTCTAGTCAGATATGTTTGTCTGATCACTGTCTTTTTGTAACCACAAAACCTATTCGAAAGACTATTGATTTTATTCCCACATACTGAAAGATTTCTGAAGGAAGCCCATGCAATGCAAAGATGGGTATTAGTGAAAAAGAAAATTTTGGTGGATACAAATGGAAGAATTATAAAAAAAAAGAAAAAAACATTCTTTCATATACACGTACAGAAGAAAAGCTTTGAAAGTTTTAAAAATAATTGTTTTCAGACAAAAGCATGGGCCAAAAATGTTGTTTTAAGCTCAGAATTTCTCAGATTAGAAGAAAATGAACCCAGATAGATTTTGTTTAATCTTTTCAGCCCTGAGATATTTACTGTTGAAAGCCATCTTTTCCTTTCAATGTGATTGAAAACCCACATTTTTGATGATTTAATATTCTTCTGCATATCCAGTCTTCCCTCAAGCTTATTTTCATGGTTTTAAAAAAAAGAGGAAATGCCATGATTTGGTGAGAGAGAGATGTTGCTGTGTCTTATAAATGTCTGAAAAATATTCTGAAATTAATTTTTTTGGGAAAAAAAAGGGAGACTCTAGGCAATTCACAAAGCCAAGATATATACTTAAATGCAGTTTAGTAGTTGCAAACCAAAAAAAACTAACTTGCTCGCCTTCACTCCTACTTCCACCTTGAAGAAGAAACTCACAACAGATAATTTGAATTAATCAAGAAACTAATAAATGAATGGAAGTGATAAAACACACAGACAAAGTGTATTGAATTAGTCAAGCACACTGCTGGCATGGGACACAGTTTACACAGGTTTTGCACAGCTTAATTCTGGTTCCTGGATCTATGAAAGAACCTTAGATTTTTGTAGATTTTACCACCACTATGAGGCCATTTCTCAGTGAAGTGTGTTGGAGGACAGATTTACGCTACAAACTCTAACTTGTTACATATATTAGGATACAGAGTTCCTGCTTTGCCTCAGCCTCTTGCATTCCCAGCCGCCATTTGCCCAGCAGATCCCTCACAGATCAAAAAATTTCTTCTGTAACTTGTCAGAAAAACTGTTCTTTTGGGAATATTGTGCATTCAATCTGCAAAGCTCTGATGAATTTGCTTATTGGTAACAGAAAGTTTTCAGATTTGTGTTTGCTTTAGGATTTTGAGGGTTTTTCATTAGGGGGTTTCTTCGGGGGGTTGCTTTGTTTTTTTCTGTTGTTGGTTTGGTTTTTTGCTTTAATTTTTGAAATGTGTTATAATGTTCACATTCTGGTTGTGCTAGAGAAATGCAGAGGTTTCATCTAGTGTTTCTGAAAAGACTGCACCATTTTGAAGATTGCTCATACCTCTTGTGCCTTTAATTTCCCATGTAATTTTCCTGGAACTTCTTAAGTAGCATCTTTCATGCATAGTTCAATTCCATGCAATTTTAGTGAAGAAAGCAATCTAACTCAACCAATTCCTGGTGTCAAAGAATGTTCATGGTTAAAGGTGAAAACCATCTCTGCTGTGATCTTTTTTCCTCTATCAGCTTCTTCTTTAATCCAAGATGTAGTTTTCAAACCATAAGTGTTCCATAAATATTTTATTATTCACATTCCTAAAAAAAATCTCTAGCAAGCCCAAATTTCAAATCTATGATTTGCATATGTTCTGCTACGTCCACTAGAACAAAGATGGAGACAGAGTTTAGGATGACGTAAAACAGCAGGGACACAGGCTAAAATAAAACCATCACTTCCATGTTTGAGGAGTCACAAGGGGAAATGTGGGAGGTGATGAGTCACACAATCAGGACAAGGAGGCAGAGGGAAGGAAAACAAGCGGAGCAGTCATACCAAGACCTTACCCAGAGCTATTTTTCAGCATAAGTGAGGGAGTACAGAGCTGGAGGGGATCAGTAGGCATGTATACTATCCTTCTGCAACCTAGAAAGCAGCAGTCACCCTAAGCCTCCACATCTGTAGGGTCAGTCTCCTGTAGCACCAAGAAGAGTTACAAAATTATTACCAACAATAAATAACTAAGTTTACCTATAATAATTTGTATGGGTTTTTATACTTTTTTCCTTCAAATATTGCAAGAACCTTAATTCTCAAGCATATTCAACTGTGCCAACAAAACCATTTTTGAACCGAGTACATAGAAACAGCATTGGTCGAGAATTTTAAATCATATTAAATGTTAAGGATCTGCAATTCAGCGAGGATCTAGAAGTCTTCCAGCACCGGAGAAATTGATTCCATTAATTTCTGGTGATTTGCAGGCCACTGTGGTTTCCCCTGTCAAAGTTTATGATTTGGGGCTTGGAAGCTAAGCTCTCTTAGAAATCTGGTTTGCTATGAGCACACTGCTGTCTATATATCGTCTATGATAACTTTAGAATTCTCACTACATCCATATTCTTAATACAATGACACATATTTTATTATGCTTTGCAAAACAGATAATTACTACCATACTTAGAATGAAAGGCAGAGGAACAGCTATTAATGGTCTAATGAATTACAGACCAGCTTTGCTTCTAGACGAGAAGACTCCAAAATTTCATTACTATTCATTAAAATTTGCAAGTTCATTAAAAACATGGTAAGATTTCTGTAAGTCTGACTGAAAATCTGACTTCTAAGGTCCAAATTTCAAGGGGAATTAGGTAAATGAAATTCTTAGGCACTTTGGGAAATCCCATGAGGTCCTGTATAGAAAAAGATTAGTACTTTAGCCAACTAAATACATTTAAACAAAAAGCAGTTTCTGGCTCCTAGCTGCTTAATGTCACTGTGAGTTTTCCTGTTTAATCTGAAAATTCTTTCAGGTACAAAATTTCTGTGTTGGCACACTGCTAGATCACCCCAGATTTAGCAACTATGCAGTCCTACCTGCCTTCTGAGGGGCTGAAGACTCTGCCAGGCAGATTATGGTTATTTTACAGCCAGGAGCCTTTGGATCAAAAGCACTGAACAGCATGAGAGAGATGACAAAAGACCAAAAGACAGACCAACCTGACCTTTCATTTTGTCTTCTTCTGTACAGACAATTTGCAATGAGAGTACCCCAAGGTCTTCCATGTACAGTATAGGGACTGGGGAGCCCGTCAAAAGAAGGAAAAGGGGGTGGTGGTACTGATTTCTTCACATACAAGGTTTTTACAGGCAGAGTCTGGTCTGAGGAGGTGGCATTACCCTGCTTCTATGCCTTGGAAGAACCAATGATGTTCAGCTCTTCCTGGCATAAATATGGATATTCTTCACCTTTTTTCTTTTTCTGGGTCTTGTGACATCTCCTTAATATACAGAGATTTTATGCCAGTTTCAACGGGAGTAAGAGACTTTGCAACTCTTAAAGATCTCCTTCAGTTGTAGAAGCTTATTTCTGGCTTGTTTGAGCTAATCCAGCTTTAAATATCTAAAGGTATGGCTGTAAAGGAGGGTGATATAGGACTGTACAGATGAAGTCTAGGATCTACAGCAGTCCCTATCCTATTGTTGTGACAGCACTGCTGTGTATCTGGATTTGGAGATGACTTCATTTATCTGCACAATACTTCGCCACTGTTGTACATCAGCACAATGTTATTGTGGACTCTGAATACAGACTACACAACACCTTAAGTGACATTATATATGACCGATTGCCTTAAATATTTCACTTGTATATTGCTTTAAGAGGTTGTGACAGATACTTATTAAAAAAATACATTTTGTGAAAATGGGCACATGTATATGGAAATACATGTACAAATAGGCGCATGGTTTAGTGGGAGGAGATGGGAAGGTGGGTGAGCCTCAAATCAGACTGCACTTGCAGTGTCTTAAAACTACTTCCCTGGAGTGATGCAACTTTGATTTCAGAAGAGCTTCTCCAAACTCCCTGACCTGGGGATCTTACACAGCTCATCCCCTAATTACATTTCGATTGCTGCAGAACTAATCCATGGTGTACCATATGTTCAAATCTAGTGGTTTGGAAATTTCCTTTGTGCTTTTACAGGGCTCTCTTTGATAAAGAGATGATGTTTGATCATCTGTCATTCCCCTTGCCCTCTTATTTTACATATATGCTAGAAGAGAATAGGTTAGTCCAACACATTTATATCATTAGCTGAGGATTTGTTTTTTATGATGAGTGATAGCATGTAATTTATTTGCTGGATTTCATGAGTAGGATTAGTAATCTCTTCCCCACTTCAGATCAGTAGAGATACCACGTGGATTCTTATCACATGGTGCACTTAATTATGATAAATAAGCATGGATAAATTAAGCCCATAAAAGGCCCAGGTGGATATTATATTTGCATTGTGAATGCATACTATGATGAAAATATACCATTTGGAGGGCCCCTTTGAAGCTGAGCTCCGGATCCACACTTAATCTGTATTGTAAAAGAACGAAGTGAACAGCAAATTCAGCAGCTCATGAAAAACATATTAGAAGATTTTGGTTTCAACAAAGGACCTAATTTTAATTTGTGTGGAAGTGAATGGCATGAAAGGTTTGATAGGTTTAGCTGGCATGTAATTTTTTGGTCAGTTACAATTGAGAACTTGGGACTGAATAAAACCAGACACGTTGGTGTTATTACAAAGTTCCAGGAAACCTAACTGATTGACAAATATATTTATAATTGGACCAAATATGGAGTCCAACCCCTAAAACTGCTATGAAAGGTCAGGAAAGATGTGGTTCGTGTTAGCATTACGACTCCACAGGGAAACCAGTGATTTTTGTTCTGCTCATGAATAAATTAGATTTTAAAAAAATCCATAGGAGACAACAAAATCATAGAAAAAATAGCACTTGCATTTAGAAAGATAGTTACTATTGTGAGTTGAACATTGCTGAAGTTTTCTAAATCACATACAAAAATATCTTCTTACATAATTTTTATTTATATAGGAAAGTAAAAATAGGCAGACAGTAAGAAGAAAAATTTAGGATTTACACAACAACTCTGAGATAACAGAAGTTAATTTCTCAGGCATTTAAGTCAGTAGCAGCCAGTATTGTGGAAAACCAATTGGAACACAATGGGGAAGTACATGTGACATACATATTTTTAAAGAAGTAAGGGGTTTTTGTTGCACTTCTTTCTTAATTTTTCAGTTTGTCTTGTAGTACTGTGGTATTAGTTAAGTACTGATACATGATCATCACTGAGTATTATTATATCTGTTTCATCCAAATATCCAGTAACTTTGTATTGTAAAATATTTACTGGTGATTTTTTATATGAGGGGTTTTCTAATTCACAGAGTTGAGGGAGAATTATACCATAACTTCCATTTATACTATTTTTAAGGGAGAAGAGGAAGTTAACTTGGAGTTGGAGATCAATGATATTGATGAACAGTGATCAAAACTGTAACCCATAATTATACTTAAGACCCTCTGTCAGACAAAGTTACACTGTGGTTTTTGCTCAGCACTTCTCTACAAAGATCTAAGATGATTTTCGACTAAGAATGATGGGCTACTTTTCTTGGTTTTGAACTGCTTTATGCATCCTTTAGGACCATATAGGATCCCAGACAGCTCCTGTGAAACCTATAATGTGACAAGGTTGCAAGACTCTGTGCTTTCCAACATTTGAGTCTACCTCATTTGCCAACTCAGTCCCACATATTTTGTGATGGCCAGTATCTGTCTATATAGGAACAATTCCTAATTTCATTTCTAACTACAGAGAATCTGTCTCCACTCTAGATGATGCCCACTCTAGGCAGATTTTATTTAGTATTTAAGTTTGTCTAGATTTAGAAGAGATCTAAAGAATTTTTATGGTCACTCTAAGCAACACGACAGAGGTACGTCACCTTTACATACAATCTTTCCTGACTGTTGGTTTACTGGTTTTCTATTATTCTTATTCTTATTCTTATTCTTATTCTTATTCTTATTCTCATTCTTATTCTTATTGCATAAGAGTGTACTTACATGATATCATGGGTTCAAACTAACATTACTGTCAGATTGAATGCAGCTGACAGTGTAGGTTCATCAGCAACCTTCCTACTTACCTGTAGACTGCAAAACTGATGGTGATTTTTATCGTGGTAGTAGTGATCTCTTCTGCCTAGACTGGAATTTAGGTACAACAACTGAGCCTGGTATTTGCAGCATTTATACGTGTGAATACACACAGGTATGCATGTTGGTGCAGAAGGTGGAATCAGACTTGCTTTCTGACAGCTAAAGTCAAGAGAAAATGCAAGAAAATCATGCAGAGGTGGTACAGGCTTTTTAAGAGACCATGGAAGGACATTTTGATGTTCACTGCAGTTAAGCAATGTAAATTGGTTCAGTTTCATGAATAAACTATATTTGGCTTCTACCTAAATTTTTCATGAATTGTTGGTGTATTTTATCCAACTGTTGAGAGAATATCAGTTCTGTGTCTGTTCTGCAAAGCAAGGTAAATAGCTGATTTTTTTTTCTTCCTACTCTCAAAATGATTTCCACAATACTAAACAGGAAAAAAAAAAACCTGAAAACAAACTTTTAAGAGTTTGCATCACCAAAGAAAGAAGCAAAAACTGCTGCCTGCAGCTCGGAATGTACAAGGAAAAAAGCATAAGTGATGGTCTTGCTTGTACCAGCTACTATGTAACAGCCAGAACAACAAAAGCACATTCTTGCTTATAAAATCTTGCCTATGGCACAAATGCTGACAGAAAAGATATTTTGCAGGGAAAATTAAACAAACACAGAAAATCACACTCTTAACTGATGATCTTGTATGAGCAGGAGTTTGCAGACACTCCTGACTCGGACTTATAGTTGTTTCTTAGGAAAGTGAAGGTCTTAAAATGGAAGATAACCCAGAGAGCTCTAAATTAATCCAATTAAGAGATGTGCATATAATTTATACCTGTTACCTTTTAGCAAGAAACGCTACAGCCAGAAATACATAACACATAATGATACAGAGAGCCTTTCAAAGAGAAAAGGTTGATTTTATTTGAAGCATACATCTCCTTAGCCTGAAAAGGAAAAAAAAACAATGTAGAGTGTTTTAGAGGGACAAAAATAAAAGTTCTCCTGCTGTGTGTTCTCACTTTGAAACAACTGGAAAAAAACAAGACAATGATTAAATAAAACTCCAGATTATTGAAAATATTCCCTAGGAAAAAAGTATGTAAATGCAAACAATTAGTGGTTTAGAAATGTGAGCCAAAATTATGCTTAAAAAATAGACTTGCAGATTTTTAATTGATATCAGGCACTGGTTACAAATTTTCAAATAATGAAATTCTGCTTTAAGTTTCCACCTGCAAATGAAGGAATTACTTGTTTGAAGATACTAACTGCTTTCCATTTTAGAGGTCAGGCACAAATCAATCAACTTTTCTAAAGTTCTTCTCAGTAAATGTTAGTTTGTGTCCAGATTGCCCTCCAGTTGCCCATAATGTCAGTTGCCTAAACTTGGTATTTTCTTTTTTATTGGAAATGTATTGTTTCCCAAAGGGGAGCCCACATCAAGGATTGTGGGATCTAGTCCCCATTGTTCTTGATGCATATCTCCCTGCCTGTTCTGTCCTTCTGGCCTTGCCTTTGCTCTCTGTGAATCTCTGTGTTGGCACAGCACTTAGCACTAGGATGGCAATCTGTAAGTGAATCCTTAGGAAACAAGGTAATCCAGATAAACTATTATATAGCTTCTGTTTTAACAGGAGTCTTCAAATTATATGCCAACACATCTCTTTTGGATAGGCTGGTTCACTTTTATTAGGAGATAAATATATCCATATATCAAGCACCTCAATGTTGTCATAACTCTAGATAGTCTCATGAAGCATGTTTCATGTTGAATACACTGTCAAAGACAGGGGAACACATTGAGCATACAAGGAGATCAGGAGTAACTGGGAAAAGCAAGACATGATTGTTGTCATTTACCAACAAGGAACATTTACCAAGAAGTTTGTTCTTCTTTCTTGCTTATCTACTCTGAATTTTTAGAAAAACTGATTCTCTTCATGGTGGCCAGTGCATTATTTACCATTTGGGTTTCATGAGTACAAAGCCTCAGAGTTAGTAAAATTTCAAAGAATATCTGCCTAGAACAGAGCCGGTACAAGCACTTTTCATTGAAACTGTTTCTGTGCAAAGTCATTTGACCATTGTGTTCAGAAAAAGAAACAGCAACAAACAACAAATAAACCCCAACCAAACAAAAATATACAAACTAGAAACAACAAAAAAACTCCAAAACAAACATACAAACAGAACAAAAAAAGACTTAACCATTCTTTTTTCTTTAAATACATTTTTTTTTTTAAATTCAAAAATTCTCAACTTGATATTCAAAAAATCAAAATTATTAGGAATAAATATATTTTTCTGACACCCTTATTGGGCCAATAAAGACAACTAAATCAATCAGATGAGCAGGAACAAGAACAAACTGTCAGTGTGTGGGGGAGAAAAAAAGTGAACAGCATCTATAAGTGGTCCTATACCTACCTTTGTTTAGAATGCAAGTCTATTACAAGTAAGCCTTGAGCTACACCTTTTTGCAATTGCTTTATGGTCTTTTTTAATTCTCTACCTTGAAAAGTATGTGCTGCTGCTGAAGACTTTTCTTTTTAAAAGAAAATCTCTTATTGTCTAAGCCTGAGTCACAAGAACTTTACTTCTGGTTTTGGGTCAGAGACAGAGAAAAGAAGACTTATGCTATCAATAACTTGAATTTTGCACCCTCTACATTAAACAAAAGAAGACCAAAGTCTGCTCTAAATAGTGTTTTGCTTCCATTACTTTTGAGCGGAGGAGGCCTGATCTGCCTGCTGGCAAAGCTGAGAAGGGAAGACATAAAGTGTTCATTCCCTAGCTTTGCAGAATTTCACATAGCAACATTATGAATAGGGGATAGGCATGTTTTTGCTCAGAAACCTTGATGTCTTGCAGATGAACCTCAAAAGAATTTTAATGAGATTGAGCAACCGATTCTCTAGAAGAATGCAGCGATACCTCTTGTTTTTTTTTTTATGCATGAGTAAGAAGATTTCTATATCCACTTAGGCTACTAAAGGCAATGACTCATAGCAGTATTATTTCTGTTTAGGAAGACATCATGTAGTGCTTATCACTTTAAGATATACATCACTTTAAAATGTCTGGATTTGTAGTATTACCTTCATATTACAAAAAAATATTTGCGGCATGAACATATCAAATAACTTATCCAAAGATGTAAAGTATTCCTGTGGGAGAACATAGAGTGTGATATTTTTTCTTCTTACAAGGTATTTAATAATTTAGGCTTGTCTATCATGTGCAATGTATTTGCAAAAGAAGCGCAAGAGAAAAGACTTCTGTGTCATGGGGAGAATGCTTCCAGGAAAACTTTTTTGGTTGGTTGGTTGGTTGGTTGGTTGGTTGGTTGGTTGGTTTTCTGAGTTTTTTGACTGGGTTTTTTGTTTGGTTGTTTTTTTTGTTTTTGTTTTGTTTTTGGAGGTGGTTCTTGGTTTTTGGTTTTGGTTTGTTTGTTGTTTTTTTTTTCCCATTCAGACCATTCTAAATATTTGCTGCTAAAATTTTATCATCATGTGACATGAAGACAGTAGAGTGGAATTTTCTGGGTGGGAAAGTGTATATTTCTAATGCTTTTCGGTCATGACTGTTGTGAACATGCTTCTTTTTTGCAAAAAAGCATGTAGAAACGTCTTTCCATGTGCTGCATTTATGGATGAAAATCAGCCTGGATTCTGTTTTTGATTTGAATTAATTGCCCTTAGTTTGCACTATGCATACTCAGAACCCAGAGTCTGGAAATTGGGTGATTTGGCCCAAGTTTAAATTTCTTTCTATGTATGTACAGTTGAAATGGGAAGTTTCTGGGAGTTTGAGCCTCAAACTGGAGCATTTTGTATAAACATGCAGTGATGAAGTTTCTGTAACGTGCAAACTTTTGAGCAAAAATGAGAAAATTTTCTGCAATACGTGAATGTCCATTCTCTTAGACATGGTCTAGGATAATTTTATAAGTTATCTAAGTTATTTGAGGCTGAGTCCGTCTCTGATTTTCTTGTGTTGGAAATAATGTGTTTTGGCAGAGTACATGAAACTAGCAATTAGAAAGCAGTTCCATTTTAGAAGGGTGCCCATCAGAGTGCACAGAAGTAGAAAATAGTGATGTTTGAAAATATAAAAATAAATAAAATTAAGAGTATTATCCCTTGGATGTCATTCACACTGTGCTTTTCTTAAACTTAATAAAAAACACCTCTTAGCATGATTTTTCCAGCCTAAGCAGTTAGTGTTAAGGTGTTGATGGTCATTAGCAGGATGCAGAATCAGCCAATTAAATGTATTTCTGCAGCAAATTAAGACACAAGGTTTTAAAGTCTGTGCTTAGTAGAGTCTGCTTCTGACGGGATTTTGGATAGCTGTGTTTTCTAATGAGTAGAAAAGCAGCAAAAAAAAAGATGGTGTGAAATGTCTCAGCCTCTCAGCCCCTCTGAGAGAGAAGTACTTCCTAACCTTAAAGAAATACTCTGAAATTCTGGAATGTCATGGCAGATGAGTAGGTGCCAACACAACTATAATCCGAGGTTGATAAAATGGGCTGTTAACAACTAGGTCTGAGGAGATTGATATGAGAAGTTTCTACATCAGTGGATTACCATCAGGAGGGCTGGGTTTTTTTGTTTTTTTTTTTGAGAAAAGAGATGCCTTAGGTGTCTGGGCAGGGCTTTGGGGTCCTGCTGGGTCCCACAGGGTCACATAATTGTTGAGACTGGAAGGAACCTAAGGACATCATCATCCAGTCCAATGCCTCTGCTTCAATGGGACTTGGTAGAGCTGGTTGCCAATGACTATGTTCAGTCGAATTTTTAAAGTCTCCAAAGAGAAGAGGCTCCAGAATCCCCAACCCATGCCAGTGTTTTACTACACTCACAGTAAAAAAGATTTCTTATGCTTAAGTGAAATTACTTGTGTTTCAGTGTGACCATTGCCTCTCATCCTGCCAGCAGACAACACTGAGAAAAGCCTGTCCGTTTTTTTTGATGGCTCTGAATATATCTATGTCTTTCCTGTACTGGTTAGTCCAGAACCAGAACCTCAGATGTACCTCAACAGTGCTGAACAGGGGGAAGAATCACCTCCGTCAACCTGCTGGAACTGCTGCCAGGTGCAATCCAACATGTTATTGCCCTGCTGTTTTGAAAATAAGGTGATCCTGTTAATGACAAGATAACAGCATCTCTGTGATGTGCCATTTAGAGCTTCAGTAAGGACTGCTACAGAAACAAAGAAAATCATACTTTCTAAGGAGGCACACTGTGGAGAGATGCCTTAATTCTATGCAAGAATAGATGTTCTACAGTTATATAGCATTTAACTTCATATTTAACTGACAAGGCCACTTTTAAAATAAAATAATCACAAAACTCTCCAATGTTTCTGTTAAATTTAAGCAAGTGTCAATTCAGGCTCTTGTAGTCCTTATCTCTTAGAACTACTCACAGAAAATTTTCAGTTGCATTGGCCTACACTGCTTTGCGGCTGGACGCTAAAGCACCCTGGATCTGCGTGAAGGAGAGGAGGAAATAATTGATTCTATAAAGCCCTAATGTGAAACAAAAGGTCAGCAAAGCATTTGCCCAGAGAAATGGAGAACCTTCAAGGAAAACCTGTGAATAAGAGATACAAATTACACCACTTCTGATGTCTACTTTTGGATGGAAATATTTGTGTCTTGGTCTTCACTCACACCTGACTTTCACCAATGAGTGTTACTGCCCAGATTAACAGATTGTGGCAATAATTATTATAATGTTTTAGCAATTTGTCAGAAACAGGCAAGATGGAAAAAATAAGCATAGGTTAAAAATTAGGAAACAATTTCCAGTTTACTGCCAGTGATACTACCATTTTGGTTATTTAGGATAATCTGGTGCAGATAGACCATAATAACCTCATATAAAATTTTGTGAGAGATTATTACATCCAGCAGTATATGTGCTGTAAGACATACATAATTTTGTAACTCACAGACATTTAAAAGAGTGTAACCTCTAGTAATATTTTGACAATATGAAATCTTCAGGAATATGACTTAAGCCTGCTCAAATATAATTTTATGGCTATGTGAAATAATGTCTGTATCCATGGTGGTCATTGGGAAAAATCAGGTACATTTCTTATCAGCACAAATTTATGGTCTCAGATTATTCTGTTAATGCCCAAGCCACTGTGGTGTGTGAAAATGGTGTTTTGCCAGTGAATAATATCCATTTACTGCTACTTTCTTGAAGCTATTGAATACATGACACAGTTCTCCAGGAACCTTCAGAAATGTTTTTCAGTGAATGAATCGTCTTTGATGACATGACTAGGGGATATTTGAAATAATTCATGATAACAGGTGGAAAAGGCTGTGAAGTTTCTGTCTCTGGAGTGACCTCAAATGCCTTCAGGCATGTCTGTGATTCTCCTGATCAGTGATACCCAAAAAATATGTTTGTACGAAAGACAGCATACAAATTAATAGCAGAAATCTTAGCATTTACTTTCTGTTTATTTTGTGGGTTCTCTGAATTCTGTCACATTAATAGGTGAGCAAAGATTTTTTTTTTTTAATTTATTTAGAATCCCTAGTTCATCTTGCATTCTTCTACATGCATGTTCCAGGTTTCTTTAAATTGTGTTTTATCTAAATGTAAGCTGCTCCACATGTTATAGCTCCTAACATACTTAGTATCTACACTGTGCATCTCATTTCCAAAGCAAAACATTTTTACAGGCCGGTTTCTGAATGATTTATTTCTCTTTGCAGGCTTGCCCTTATGTATGAGCATGAGGTCAGAAAACTGGGTGACACAGCCAGGGACAGTGAGCTGTGAGATTATAAATCCAGATAAATACACAACGAATGTATGAAAAAGAAAGAGGAGTTTTGAGCCAATTAACTCAGGCCCATACCTACAGTTTTAGCAACACTTCCAGAGTTGGAATGGATATGGGTAAATATTGAATAAGAGGGTAAAGATAATAGAGAAACACGGGCTTTTGGAAAACCATAATGTCAGAACTACCATTTTAGCCATTATTTAACAGTTAAGCTTGTCAGTTTCTAAAGCTGTAGAAATGCTTAACTGCCTTGTGCTTTCCGTTGACCAAGTTATTATCCATTTGGCAAAGGCCTTGACCATGCTTTTCAGAGTAATGACCTGGAAGATTTTATGATCCAAGAAGATGTGAGACAGAAATAAATCACTGTCAAATTACAAACTGGGCATCCAGTTATGAGAACATTCTTACATCTTTTTAAAATCCCTAAAGTGCTTGGATCTATATGCTGCTTTCTGCAGAAAAACTCATAAAGCTGGGCAAAAAATCTACAAAGAGTCTGAGATTCCAGACTGAGTGTTTCGGAGACAAAGTCATATGTGCTAACTAATGCTCTGGGAGTTTCACTCAGGAAATTATATTTCCTTTCTTCATTTTGTTAACCTCTCCATTCCCTCCAGATTGTAATGAAAAAAATTCATCTAGTCATCAACAATGTAGATTGTTTCATATTAGATTTTAGATTTTCACCAAACACTCTTATCTGTCCTTGTTCTTAGAATATTTCCAAGGGACATTTTATAATCCCAGATTATAAATCACTGAGGGAACTATTTTATCAAATCAAATCCCTTGTTTAATCTTTTATGACTTGATTTGTAAAGTCCACATATGGATGTTTTGCAAATCAGTGAAAGGAAGTAATTCTGTTGTTGACCATTTTAAGTACAATTGAGGAAATAAGTACTCAATAGTTCCTCATTTTGAGGAATTTTCTTTCTTACCTATTTAAAGCTAATAATAGCCTTTACTTTAAGTGGTCATTTTAGTGCTTTTATGCAGTTCTGTGGTAGAAAGATAATTGGTTCTAGAAATTTAACAGATTTCAGCGTGCTCCAGCACAAAGCAGTTGCTCTTCACACAGCACTGTACAACTTTTGAATGTTTTTATACATTAGCAGGGAAAAAAATCCAAGCCATTTCAGGGATAGGAAAAAGAACATGGAAATAAGAAGAAACTCTTTCAGTATCAATAGACAGATGGGTCCCTTCAGCATCCTGCTTTACACAGAAGAGTTCATCCCATATAATATTTATTTTCTTTAAGAAAAATAATCCCAAATTGGATTTTAGCATGTTCCTCCAAAATTAAATCTGGAAGTACTTTACATTCTAACAGGTATAAAGCTCTCTACACAGTGCTGGCTGAAGTATGCTGTGTGATCCTCAAAGAGCCTGCTCTGAGCATCATAGACAGAGCTGCAACAGCAAGCTCTGGGAATGCAACCTGGTGGAGGTCCAATTTCCATCCCATCTTAAGGTCAAGGGATTTCTGAACCTCTTTCACTAAAACTTGCAGGTCACCAATGCTTTTCTCTGGAGCTCAGCGCTGGTGATCCACCACTGGCTAGTAAATTCAGGGGCAGCAACCCAGCTAGAATTTCCAATTCATTAGTTGTAAAATATTGGATAGACCTTCTGCTGTAAAATGAGACCCTGAAGAATATCCTTGAGGAATATGGAAGCAGCATGTGGAGGTTTTGTTTTGCCGTGGCCGAAGAGCTTTAGGGCTCTCCTCTGATCATCTAAAAAACTGTTTTCATGATATCCAATTCTGCTATGAAACTCTTTGGTAAATGTTGATATGGTAATTAGTCTTGTTACTTTCAAGTCAATCACTATTCTGGTGATTGCCAATGGATTTCTTTATTTTTTTCACTTTGCCTGGAAGGTTTGAGGTAATGTATACTGAATTACTGTTGTTAATTTTGATACAATATAGCAAAGTGTGATCAATATTCCTGACTAGAACAGTGAAAAAATGAAGTCTTTAACTTTGATTGTGAAGGTCCACTTAGTTTTATCATCAAAAAATTGTCAGTGGGGTACCTGTTGATAGAGTTTCCATAAAAAGAACATTGAAGTAAATGTTACACTTGCAGTAAAAAGTATCTACTTCCATGCTTTATCCTAAGCTACCATAGTAGTTTAACCCTAGTACCAATGTTTATCTGATATAAATTTGGAGAACATCCATGAAGAGAACTGATTTAGGGAACTATTCAATGTTATTTAAGGGAATTTTCCTGTTATCTGATGTCCAAAGAAGCCCCAAGGCAGGAAGACATTACTGAGTACTGACTGTATTATCCATTTTTACAGCATTTTCTTAGTGGTTTAGTGGATCCCTGCAGCAATTTAGGAATTAGCAGATTAGTTCATTTCTTGCTGGTGTGTAGTGTTCTTTCTGAAGTCATAATTATCACTTTTGTTAAAGTAACTCTTTCTAAAATTTTTATGTATTCACTTTACCTGGAAGTAATTTTTGTGCAACTTTGAAGTTTGATGGTCTATACTAGGTTAATTTACAATGAAATTAAGTGACTGGCTCACTGTAACTACTTTTACTGTATCTTTTTTTTCTGAGAAAAAAAGTGCATTTGTGTCTGCATGCATCTACCAAAAATCTGCTTTTTGGTGTTTTTTTTTTTATACCAAAGATAATGCTATTAGAAATAAAGAATATGGATGCAAAGCACTTCACAGATATGGTAGCCTATCAGACGATCCAAGAATTAAAAAAAATATTTTTAATTGATGTGGCAGCCTTAAACTCTTCCTAATCCTCTAGGTCTTTTACAGTCAACTACCAGAAATACAGTAAATGGTGGACCATTTTGTGTCACCTTGCAGTCATATATGGCAATAATTTTTGAAAGCCAGATCCAGAAGGTACTCTTTTTTATAAAAATGAAAAATTTTTGTGCCTATATGATGACACAGCAATTTTTTTATAACAGTAACCTTGAATTATTAACTCACATTTAAAACTTGGTTACCTCTTGCTTAATTATGGGATCAGTCACAGCAACCGAAAGTGATTAAATCTGTATAGGCTATTACTCTATTTAGGAAGGAATTGGGACAGTATTAATTGCTGAGGTAAAAAATGAAATAAACGTATTTACTAACAGACTCTGCCATGATGTGCAGAAATATTGTCACAAGGCTCTGAATATTAATTAATTATTAATCATTATATGCTATATTGTAAGTAATGATAATAATAAAATAATAACATAATAACAACAATAATAATAATAGTAATAATAATATTAGTAATAATAATAATTTAACTCAGGAAGGCACTGTTACCTGGATTGAGAAAGAAAAAACATTTTCCAGATAATGCTANGAACAATATCAGTGTAAAACAAATCATGCCTGAACAGGCTGTTTATTGTAATCCATCCAACTATTACTTTTCAAGTCAACACCTAGTGTGGGATTTACTGGCATGGATATTTTTGTACATCTCCAAGAGGCCTGCACACAGTAGCAAGAACATCTTGCTTTCTTATCTTTCTTTTCACCTCCTGAACTATTCTAGGAAGAACAGAGCAGATGAACAGAAGTCAAACTGATTATCTTAAAGTAACAACATTTTCTTGTCCCATTCTTTCTGATGCCTGGGTGGGTTAATATCCTGAGAGATGGTTTGCCTTTCTTATAGCTTATTGCGTCATTGCAGCAGATACATAAAATTAAACAAATCATCCACAATTATTTAAAAACATTCAGTCTGAACTGCTACTTCTTATCTCAAAGGGACAGGACTATAGTTTCTTGCACTTTCAAGAAAATCCTGATTTCCCCTTGGTCCATACCATTTTTTGGCAGATTTGGGAGTAAAAACCGACCTTTCCACAATCTTTAAAGATTTTTGTTTTGAAGTAAATTAAAAAGGAGAGAGTGGGGATTAGAAGGAAATTAGAAGGAAATTTCTCTAATTGAGTGAACTCTAGTTTTGTATCCCAGGACATTAGTGCGGACAAGAGTAACACACTGGCAAATGTTGATACCATCATATGTGTTAGGAGGAAGAAGGGCTATAGAGAGTGCCAACAATGGGGATAATCACAGCTGAAATTAGACCATCGCATGTGGTGAAGTGGATCAACTTCTCTAGCCATGTCAATTTACTCATGGAGACATTCCAGTCTACAGTCTGAATGAGTGTTGTAAGAGTCATTGTACAAAGAGCAATGGGTTTTCTTTGCACTGCACCACAAGGTAAAGGTATGGGGCTATTAATGGGTTGATCAAAAGTGAAGGTATAAAATGTATCTCAGACTTTTTTTCGCAGTTTTCGAGGTACATTTGGTACATGCTCTAACTCTGAAGCCTAACATATTTTAACAACTATTTATTTTACTCCATTATGGTTTTTATTGACCAGGCTTAAAGGGGTTGGGGTGTTTTTTGTTTTATGAGGGGGGCATGCAGGGTCATGTGAGGTTTTTTGTTGTTGGTGTTTTGCGGGGGAGAGTGTTTGGGGGTTTTTTTTGTCCTAGAGGTCTCTCTCTTTCATGGACAGAAGCTCTTGTCCATTGGTTTCAGCATGTTTTTATAGGTAGTGAAATAGATTTTCAGTACAATCAAGATAACATTTAGCACCTTTCCTTTATGTAGTTCAGCACTTGAACTTTGCAAAGAGAATTACTTTTTGTTATATCTTACATATATAAAGGAAATATTCCTATAATGTTGTAATGAAATATTCTCTCTTAATTGTACATTTGAATAATATTTATCAGAGGACTTTATAAATGTCAGTATTTTCCAGTATTTTGTGGAGGTTTCGTTATACCGCCATTTAGTTATNTCCCCCAGGTTCTGCCCCATTGGAGCCCCCTCAGTCTTTTAGCCCGACATTTCATTATGTCTATGATGTGTAGTGCAAAACAAAGTGTCCTTGCTAGACTAAAAAGCAAGACTAAACAGAATTCCAAGAAGATAGCAAAATATGTAAGAAAGTAGAACTAGTATGCTAAATTCACAAAGTGTTGGAAACTATGCAACTATATATTAAAATCTATAAAACTCCAAATATACCAAAAAAGCAAGAATCTTTAGGCATCAGCACCAGTCATATATTTANTCTTATCTCAAAGGGACAGGACTATAGTTTCTTGCACTTTCAAGAAAATCCTGATTTCCCCTTGGTCCATACCATTTTTTGGCAGATTTGGGAGTAAAAACCGACCTTTCCACAATCTTTAAAGATTTTTGTTTTGAAGTAAATTAAAAAGGAGAGAGTGGGGATTAGAAGGAAATTAGAAGGAAATTTCTCTAATTGAGTGAACTCTAGTTTTGTATCCCAGGACATTAGTGCGGACAAGAGTAACACACTGGCAAATGTTGATACCATCATATGTGTTAGGAGGAAGAAGGGCTATAGAGAGTGCCAACAATGGGGATAATCACAGCTGAAATTAGACCATCGCATGTGGTGAAGTGGATCAACTTCTCTAGCCATGTCAATTTACTCATGGAGACATTCCAGTCTACAGTCTGAATGAGTGTTGTAAGAGTCATTGTACAAAGAGCAATGGGTTTTCTTTGCACTGCACCACAAGGTAAAGGTATGGGGCTATTAATGGGTTGATCAAAAGTGAAGGTATAAAATGTATCTCAGACTTTTTTTCGCAGTTTTCGAGGTACATTTGGTACATGCTCTAACTCTGAAGCCTAACATATTTTAACAACTATTTATTTTACTCCATTATGGTTTTTATTGACCAGGCTTAAAGGGGTTGGGGTGTTTTTTGTTTTATGAGGGGGGCATGCAGGGTCATGTGGGGTTTTTTGTTGTTGGTGTTTTGCGGGGGAGAGTGTTTGGGGGTTTTTTTTGTCCTAGAGGTCTCTCTCTTTCATGGACAGAAGCTCTTGTCCATTGGTTTCAGCATGTTTTTATAGGTAGTGAAATAGATTTTCAGTACAATCAAGATAACATTTAGCACCTTTCCTTTATGTAGTTCAGCACTTGAACTTTGCAAAGAGAATTACTTTTTGTTATATCTTACATATATAAAGGAAATATTCCTATAATGTTGTAATGAAATATTCTCTCTTAATTGTACATTTGAATAATATTTATCAGAGGACTTTATAAATGTCAGTATTTTCCAGTATTTTGTGGAGGTTTCGTTATACCGCCATTTAGTTATAAAAAAATATGTCACCAGAAGATTTTCTTTAGTAGCCAAAATTCTGAAAGCTGTCTTAGGCAATGACAATACATTTGTGTCATGCTGAGAAAATTAAATCAATCCTGTTTTTAACAAAAAAACAGTCATACGATGTACCATTAATTTAATTCCCTTCCCCATTTTTTGTTAATATCTAGTGCTTAGTACTTCTGAGATAGCAAATGCTTTCAGTTAAAAACAGAAGGGATTCAATATGTCTAAAAGTACTGGAAAATGCAAGGAAGAGCTCTTTGAGCAGCCTTCAAAGATAACTCATTAATCTTTCCTGAGATGTCATTCATAGGTGAGTAAAACAACTTGAAACATATGCATAGAATGCTTCATCTTTAGTGTGTATAAATTTGTGAAGGAAACCAGACAAAGCTTTTCCAATATAATATTTATAAACTTGCTCTTGGTCATTATAAATGTTAAGTCAAACAAAATATAATAAAAAGAATAAACAAGCTGAAAGTTTTTTAGAAATCCAAAACTGTGTTCTTCCTTTCACTTTTCCAGCACCATGGTAGTTTTCAGCTTTTGCTGCCTTTTTTGTATGGTCTTTGCAGACAGCACCTTCTCCTCCACTTTTACACACACCAGCATAGTTAAGGAGGAAAGGGCTGGCAGCAGTAAGGCGATGAAGGCTTTTGAGCTGCATACACCTTACACAGCAGCATTCTTTGAAATCCATGAGGCCTGATGGGATCCACCAAGGTGAAGTTCTCAATGACATAGCATTAATGTCTGTCTCTGGAAATAGAGGAGAGGAATATAGCCTCACCTCAGACCTGTGATGGAAGTATGTCCTCTTAAAATTAATTTACAAGAATGTGATATACAAGAAAAGTAATCGGGAATAGTCAGCATGCATTTACCAAAGTAATTCAATTTCGTTGCCTTCTGCAATCAAGCAGCTTTATGGAAAAGGTAGAAAGTGCTGGATGATCTCTACCTCCCAAAGCATTCATCTGTAAAACGAAAATTGATAAGGAGACCTAGGTGAATTAAAAATTTGCTAGACTGTCAGGTGTGAATTGTAGCAATGGACTGATATCCAGCTCGCAGAAAAAGAAAGAGGGTATTCAAGAGGTCTTCATAAGAATGATTAATTGCACTTGATGACAGAGTGCACTCTCAGTAGGTTTGGAGACCATGCAGAACAAGGAGTGGTTGGCCCAAAAGCAGAGGTCCCTTCCTCAGTTTCTGGAAAGATTGATAGGTGGGATGTTGACCTGGGCTTTTTTAGTGTGGGGGAAAGGATGTAAAGGGATGATCTAATAGTTTCAGAAAACTATTCAGGCAAAATGATGTTACATGGACATTTTCAAGTCAACTAGGTAGTAGAAGACTAACTTGTTGAAATGTCCACAAATTGTAGTCTGAGATATTAATACTGGACATCAGGAAGAACTTCTTCATGGCGAAGTAATGCGGTATTGGCAGTGTGACCCAGAGAGCCTGAAGAATCTTTGTCCTTTGGAATTTTCAAGACCTAACTAGGGAAAGTCACAGTTAAGCTGATCCACTACTTATGATATCTTGAGCAGGAGATTGGAGGACAGACCTTCAAAACTACCTTTCAATTAAAACAGTATCCCATCCAAGCCTCGATGTAGACAAGACAATTCTAAAACTACGTTTATTCTAGCTGAATCATGTACATTTAGCTTCTGATATAAGCCTTATTATTTTTCGGTAAAACAAACACTCAAAAACTTGTTTACCATCTGCAAAATATCATCTGCAATGGCATTTGTAGAATATCACACTCCTCTTTCTCGCATGTTGTTACAAAGCTCTTCATGACTGTTTGCTTTTTCTTCTTTGTTATCTCAGTGTAAAGCTAAAAACATTTCCTTCTTTAACCAATTAGTATTAATTAAGGCATGCAAGAACTGAAGAAAATACTTGCTCTTAAAAAGTGTGACGTGATACATTTCTTAAAGAAAAAAATCAGTCTGCAGAGAGTCATCATACACCAAACACAAATAAGATTAAGCAATTTGCTCTAATTTATACTACGCTTGCAATACTTCATGCAGGAATCACTTTGAAATTGAGGACAGCTTAGTGTTTGTTCTTTTCTACAATGACAAATAAAGGTTGCTCAATAAGTTTTAGTATATAGTGGTGAGTGCCTCTAAAAACAGTAATGATATTTCTGCAGATTTTCAGGAAGAAAATATATTCTTAAGAGTTTAGTATAAATTAATTTGAGGTTAATCTTTAATTCAAGGCTGACAGAACACTGCATCTACATGTGGAACTGATTTGCAAATACTTATTTTCAAGAGTATATTTTTCTTAAATGAACATTATTGTTGGATTCTTGCACATTGTTATTTGCTCTCATGTAATTCAGGGTTCAGAATCAATTGCGTTACTGTCACAAATTCATAGCTGAATCATGAGAGATCAACACTAAAGCACACTTTTTTTTTTTGATAGCACAACATGATTCTTTGCTGTTAGAGCAGGAATTTTATTAATTTGTATTTTATTTACAGCTTCTCTGTTGCTTTTGTTCTCTTTATCCTTTTTTTGCACAGCTTATCTTTAATTTTAAATCTATTATTACTTCAGTTCTGTTTCAGTGAATATGCAGGTAGAATAGAATTGTGGAACTCAAAGGCTTGGACAGGGGTCATATTTGAAGAGCTGGCACATGCAGAAATCTACCTGTGTGAGCTAATGTCTACTTACAGATTTAGAACAACTAAGCACAGTTTGAGCATTTTTGTAGTTAATCAATTTGCATCAATAAATGTTCATTCAGAACCTCTAGGTCAGAAGTTTGTTAGGCCAAAGAAGTGAGTCTACGTCTCTGTTCTGTGGATACACATGTCTGGGAATTATGAAAAACCAGTGAAATAAATGTCAACTTTTTGAATCTAAAAACTTTTGACTTTGTGGCAGTCAGAGAAAGTTAACACAAAGCACATTTTTAGCACTTAACATGTATTTATAAACTGCTGGAATTACCTGTGGTCAGCTGTTTCCTTACTTAATTCACATCAAAAGAGGATGGCTGTTTATCTTCTTGAGAGGCAGACAGCAGTGAGTGGAATATTGTGTGACACAGAGGAGATTTCTTAGAACATCTATCTTTTGATGCTAATGAGGAAAGAGCACACAGTAGAATTTAGATCTTTTTTAGTCTAGTGAATAACATAGGAAAAACATCCACAGATATCAGTAAAATGATGAACACTTTGCCTGGGCAGAACTTAGTAATAGCACCTGGGATACTCAGATGCTCAAAATATGCCATACTCATTAGAAATAGAGAATTATCTTAGAACAGATATCTTTATTTAAGGAAACAAGAAGAAATGTAACATTTCTGCCTACAAACCACTCTCTTTAACAAACTGCAGTAAGGCTAATGTAATTAATTCTTCCTCTCAAGTAGAAGAAGCAAAACTATTTTTGTATTTTTAGTTATTATTAGTCTGTGGCAACTTAGTAAAGAGGAAGCTTTTACATGATACAGTTAATTACACTTAGAGCCCCACCCTTTCTTTAATAGGCAAAATTCCAGCCCTTGAAATGTGCTTGATTTATGAGTCACCTGGTATTAGCAGTATAAATAATTTTTCTAGATTTGATTTTTTTATTTCTATTGATAAACTTGGACTATTCTGATGCAGAGGTTCCTAACATGAGCTAGGATATAATGGTAATATCCTGAAAAGCTCCCACTACCCTGCAGATTTCTCCGGTATTTACCGAAAGCTTCATCAAAGCCATCTTGGATACAATTACTATAACCTTCTTAGTAGGAAGGAAAAAATTATGCTGTATTTGACATATCTGTACCATTTTCCTTATTTGCAGGAGTCCCACGCCAAACTTAAAATCATTTAAGATTATTTTGCTGTGCAGTAAATGAAAACATTAACAGTATTTTATTTAAATTCTTACTCTGCTGCAAGATATGGTAAATATTACTTCTGGGTTTGTGTATCACAGAATCCTACTTATCCATACACTTGTTGTAGATGGGAATTTTTTTGTGAAAATGAGTTTTTACAGCAAAGGATCTTCAAAAATATGTGTACATATATTACATTGTAACATATACATATACAATAGATACATGTACATATACATATACATATACATGTACACATCATGTACATGTATTTAACACCTGTCGCACTGTAATAACTTGTATTGTGGTAAGAATACTTTTTCAGTAGAAGCACCTTTATTATAGAAAAAAAGCATGGTTTATTTTATCAAGGAAGAAATGCCATGGTTTATTTATTATTTATGGTTTTTTTCCATTCTCCTACTAATGTATCCCAAATTAGTGAAATTTCACCTCTAATATACTTGTGTTCAATCCACAGGATGCCTAGTTCATAATTCTTTGCCTTTAGTTCATTTTTTTCACCTTGTAGCTATATAGATGACGCTATAGCGACCACTGTGATTCCAACCCATGGATAAGTGACAACCATTTAAAGTTTTTTCATTAACAGAGTGGACCAAAATTGTTGGATGCTTAATAAGAGGTAAAAAATGCCCACTAGCAAAATCACTTATAATTTGCCTTGGGAAGCAGGAGGGTGGGTTGGTGGGAAAGGAGGCAAGCAGATGTGTTGATGTTATTTAGTGTCTAAGTGAGGAGGAACATCAGATTGGGAGGTATATGACCTGTCAGCACTGCCTTATATGAGACACTTCGATTTTGGCAAGGGAGTAACCATTATGAAGAGGGTTACAAAGGCAGTTGGAATTGAGAGCTTCCTCATATTTTTCAGCTTAGTCCATTTCAGCAGGTTAATAATGACTTAACAGGCAGGTATTGAAAGGAAACATCTCTTTATCTCGTTGTGTTATTTGGTTTGTTGGCAGCCTTACTGTCTCTCTCTTCAACATGTAAATCACAGTCATATATTCCTGTCTCAGCTTCACCCCCATGTATATTGGGAACTTTAAGTCAACACCTTCAAGTTATATTAGTATTAGGATTGTATGTTAGAAGCACACATAATGCTACTGAGCTCTTAGTTAGCAAGTTTATTTTAATATTTTACTGTAGTCATTGACAGGCATGCAGAAACTTACAGAAGTATGAAAAAAATGGCTAAATTATTAAGCTCTCTTGGAGAAAGCACTATCTTCCTAATTAAACCAGGATTGCTGCAAGTAGCTATTCACTTTGACAACAATTGCATTAAGATCAAAGGGGATATGAAAACCATGACAAAATGACTATATTTCATGCACCATGAGGCAGGGTGAGTGTAGATAAGACATATCATTAGTCAAGGGGATCTTTTTCCACTGAGAACTCTTGGCTGCTCAGTGTCTTTTTCCTCCCGTATCCTTTCCAAGTCAGTATCTGTTTAAGTAGAAAACAGATTCCTTCCCCCTAAGACTATGACAGAAATAGGCTACGGATTCGAGGCTGTGTCCAATCAGTGGCAATATGCATAGTAATATGTGGCACAGCTTGTGTAATGAAGTTCCCAGCATGCAGCCTGGAAAGGTATCCTCTAGTGCGCAGGGTGATTTATTTCTTCTGTCAAGAGGCAGGACAGGCAGGAACTTGTCCTTCCCCATGGTCCCTTCAAGAATACTCTGTCACCCCAGGAAGCTGTAATAGCTTCTCCACACTCAGGCTTTGTTATACGGCTTGGAACCCTCTTGTAGCAAGGTTACACTCCTGGTCCTTTCCATCATCTGTACTTGCTTGAGAAATTGAATTGTAAGGAAGAATACCAGATTTGCACCTTCTAGTTACACTTGACTTTACATTAGCATGGTGAATGATCAATAAGAAGGTGCACTTACTGTGACTGAAGCAAAGAAACTGCCTGCAATTGGTGCAATACATTTAAACCTGCTTTTTAATGTAATGACAGCATGCAGGAAGATCTTATAATGTCTGTATTAAGCTGCAAAAAACATTCAGCCTAAAAAACATTCTTGAAATGGCTGTTTGCAAAGGGGTTTATGGGGGATTTATAGGATAGCAGAAATCAATTGATGGAAATACCCAATTAATTAATTACTTCCCCCCCCGCAACTTTAATTTGCTCATTCAATATGCTAAAAAGACTGCACTCTGATTTTTAGACTTACCTGCCTTAGAGATAATGGCACTTGGTTTCATCTGATTTGTAAAAGGTCACTAAGTGCTATTGCAGTAGCTTCGCTTTCTGATATATATAGTTATAAATGTTTTGTCAGAACCAAGAAACTATTAATTATGTATATTACCAGGTGAGAAGATTGACCAATTTCTTACTCTGTGTATAGATTTAATATCTTCTGTCTTTTTGAAGTAAATTCCCCAGAGATTTCACCAGTGAGTGTACACAGTGCAGTGTAACTACAGTGCCCTGATTTCAACAGCTAACAAAGGACCCCCCTGCCTAGACATGTGAATAGACTCGTACATATGTTTAACAAAAGAATCCTGGTTTAGGAATCCCACTGGAGCTATTTTCCAAAATCCCTCTCAGTGTCAGTTGTACAATACCCTAATTTAAGTCATAGGGATTCATTCGTTTGTCTCTATCATCTCTAAATACTAGAACAGAGTGCTGCTTTCTCCTAAGATATTTCTGCCAGTCACCATTATTCAGGGTTTTACTAAGACATTTGGGGAAGAATGTTGTATTAATGAATTACGCAGTTTTTGGATGGCTTTTCAAACATCTCAGGTGGGTAGTTGCTGAATTGCTATCAGTTGCTGCTACCTTCCTTTGCTACAGGACTAAAGTGCAAGCATCACTGCAATCTGTTTTGCATCTTTGTAGCCTCAGGGGTTTCCTGAAGTTTCAGAAGACCCCATCTTTTAGATGTATCTCTAGTAGGTCCAGGGGATCTACTCTATCAGTTTTGAATCAAAGCACTTTATATGTGCTTTTGAGGAGTAGGGTGACACTTTTTTTGGTGCCATTTTGAGTCCCTTTCCACCACAAAACCTAACCATCTACCCCCATATTGATCTACCTGAGTGTACCATAAATGTGCTTGCCAAACCTCCACATGTAATATGACATAGTCCTTTCTTTATCAATGGAATGTCGCTGGAAAGATCAAATGTGGGCACACAGGGAATGGAAGTATACAATGCCAGTTGTTAGGGTGACAATTGGTAGTTGCATTTTTTTCATGATATTTTTGTCATTGTTGGCCATGTGTATAATCACTGTCAGCTGTCTTGAATATAGTTCATGCCTTTCTGGAAACATATAACAATTCCTACATCTTTTGCAAAGTAAGCCCAGAGGTAAAACACAGAAATGTTGCATTAGTACGTAACATGTAGTTCTGAAATGGTGGTTTACACCATTTTTATTAAAAAGACCCTTATTAAGATAATACCATAACACAGTTTTTTTAAAAATGTTAGTTCCTGGCATCTAGTACAGATTTACATCTGACTGAATCCGTGATACTAGAAGGAGATATTTCTCTCTTACAGGTGTTTTGACATATTTACATCCTTCATAGCAAAAAAAAGCAATCGGTTGATTCTTTTTTGTCCCAAAGTGGGCAAAGTAATACAGTATATGTGAAAAATTATTAGGAAGGATTTTTCCTAATAAACTAGAACTGGGTTTGCAAAGTTCCATCCTATTGAGAAGGCTGTTTAACAGCTAATTAGTTAGGGATAACTGGATTCACTTTATTGATGCTGTTACTGGAAAGCCCAAGGGATGCAATTTTAAATGAGGATGAAACTTGGCCCTAGAAATGGGTGACATTTGTATCTACTTCTGAACAGGTAGTTCTCACTGAAATTGATAGACCTTAAAGAAGACAGAGCAGCCTGAATGGTCTCCCTTATATCAGAAATACACAGGGACCACAACTCCTATAATTCATAAATCATTCATGAGTTTCTCTTGGGGAGTGTGGTTCCATAGAAGGTAATGAAGGGATATATCTTTAAGTCATAATCTAATTTTCCAACTCCAGTCAGCCAATTTCCAGACCTAATGAGATGTGGCAAATCTGAAAATCTGTTGAGGATTAGGGAGACAAATGGAATTACCCAATCTGATTGTTCTAACCCTAAATATATCAAATTTGATTTTTCTTTTAAAATTCTTACAAAATTTAAGTAGGTTAAATCACCTTAAAGAAGGATGTTAAAAGACATAACAATAATAAAAGTAGTCTTCTGAAGAGATTTTCAAAATATCCTGAACTTCTCAGCTAGAAATATTCCAATATATCATAAATCAAACTGTAAATCTTTTGAGTGAAAATGGGCTGTTGAATGCCATAGAAATTTTTACTGGGTAGCAGCAAAGGATCACACTCTTAACCCTCCTCTTCTCACCAGGAAAAAGTAGTTTGACTAAAACTTTCAAGTGATATTTGCCCTTCTTCTGTTCTATGCAAAAGCAGATGCATTGACCCATTTATTTTTAAGCAAGTCAGAAAAGTGCAATAACACAGACACTTTTTTCTTTGCTTTAATATTGAATTCAGAACCAAATGAAGTTTACTCTCAGTATCTCGATTATAAATTAAATACTTTCTCTCTTTTTCACTTCAACACAAGGAAGAATGTCAAGTTAAATCCATATAATAAAGAAAACCCTTTGTCCACTAGGGTTTTAGTACTTTGGTACATCTAATGCAGATTCAAAGGATGCTAATAAAGTCAGAAATTTCTCACTGGATGTGTAATTGAATGCTTTTAAAACTTTTGGTTAATGACTAAGGCTAGCAGCAATTTGATTTCTCATCCCAAGTATAGAAAAATGCATTAAACAATAGACTTGAGTATCCTTTCAGCTACCTGGTAAAGCTGTCAGTGAATAAAATGGTATTTACTTGATGACCTGGGTTTTAGGGAGAATAGAGAGAGGAGAAAAACCCTACTTGGTAGAGGGTCCTTTAAACATGAATGTGAGCAAATAGAAAATGTAGGAGCCAGGCTGATGTAGTACACCGTACAATCTGTTCACTGCATTTGGACTGCTAATTAAAAAGTGATATAGACAGTACTGTATGAATGCACCACAACCTGTTGAAGGTCTGTCAGACTTTTTCTTCACTTTCACATATTTGAATATTCTTTAATAAGAGGCCTTAACTGAAAGCAGGCTATGTCTCTGTAAAAGTGAAGAACAGATATATCAGCTTAAAATTCTTAATGCATTGTGTGTGTATATATATGTCTTCCAGCTCCCTTGAGCATTTCTAAGACAGCTACCCGAGTTCATAAACACAATATGTAAGTTCTGAGGATGTTTTTTTTTTCCTCTTGCTTCTGGGAACTAAGCTAGGCTGAAAAATTAGAAATACAACCGACAAACATAAATGTGAACCTTGCAATGAATTGCATATCCACCAGGAAAAATAACAACTTTTGTTGCCGAAAAATACTATTTTTATGAGGTATGCATTAAGAAAAAGAGATGAAAACATGCAGTTACTTTTAACAGTACACACCCTGCGTGTCTTTCCATAAGTCATGATATGCTTTTTTCTTTTTTATTCCTTCATCTTACCTGATAGTTCTTGTTTCTACATATCAGAAAGTCAGCTTCACCTCTTCATAGTTAATTTTACCCCTACTCTTCAGCAAGTATTATTAATGGAAAATTTTTTGTATTAACAGTATTGTATTATATTATATTAGCTGACACTTTTAAATATAAAACATGTTTTAATAATACTGGTGATTAGAAACAGTTTGGAGATTAATTTTGAAGCTTATCTAAATTTAAAAATCTCAAAACTTAAAAAAAGCTTCCTCTCTAAAGTGATGAGGTTCAGAAAACCCTTTAGAGTGGGAAAAAGAGGTGCTTGGTGGTAATGAGTCCACATGGAGGGTGACTCTACAGTAAAACTATGAGGTTAGAAGAAAGAGGGTTTGGGATTATTTTGGCATGGTCCCCAGATGACATTTCCCTCTCAGTAATAACCCAGCCACTCCAGACAGATGAAATTTGTTTGATTCTGAAACCTGTTGATGGGAGCCTGTCACGATCCGCTATTAATACAGAGCGGGGGTCGTGATGGTTCATTCGATCTCAGAGGTGCAAACAGGCAAAATGCAGGGGACAAAATCAGTTTATTCAACAACAGCAATGCATTTTTTATTAAATGCCAACAACTCAGTTGTGATAGAGGGGAGAGGTATAGGAAACAAAGTGAAAAAGAACAACAGGATGGGATAATAGCTACCAACAAGATGAGACGGACATCCTAGTGCTCCAGCCAATAGACGGGTCTTCATCCATGGGGAGTACTCAAGGGTCTTCTCCAGAGGGTCGCTCTTTTATGGTCCTTTTCCAAGGCGAGTGGCTTCTGGCCAAAAAGTGGGAAGATTTATGGACCATTGTGTGGTGCTCTGGGAGACAGGTGCAATCGTGCAGTACACACAGTCTCCAGCTGGGACAACACAATCTCTGGTTGATGCCACAACAGCACAGTCCAGTGAACACAACACACCTGCACATAGTCACTTGACAAGCATCCACCTTGGCCAGGAAACCATTGTTCAGAGTCAGCCTGGGTGGGGGTCCTCAAGGTCTCCTTGCGATGGTCGGGAGGCAAAGAAAAGGGAAACTTTGGACCGACCCTTACAGAGCCATGCAATCCATGTCGCTGAGGAAATGATGGAGTTGAGAACACCATAAAAATTCCACAGTGTCTGTCCAAAGATAATAGATGTGATTCCAAAGTAGATTTCCCGGTCCTTGCAGGACAAAGGCTTACACTAAGTAGTAGATATTATCTGACGGATTGCAGCTAGAAAGCATGACAGGAGTGCATGTGCTTTTCTGCTACATTTCGTTTTCCTCAGGGAAAAGGGATGTTTCAGAGTATTTTTTATGTTCTCTCTGCCTGAAAAACTATGTTCTGGTCTCCATTACCTTTTCACTCCAAAGACCAGAGTGAGATGTCATCTAAAGCAAAGCTGGACACATCAGGATCTGTTTCAGTCATGAGGATGTCCATGAGCTCTTCCAAAGGCAACCCTTTTTGAAAGAACTGGAACTTCACAAAAGCTACTTGGGTTAGGACTCAAAGTTTTGTTCTAAGTTCCCCGTCAACTATATGCAAAGGCTTTCTGTAGTTAGTCTATAAAGTTTCTTTCAGCAGATGCCTATTTGTAAATGTAGAGTTTTGAGTGTCACAGTATCCTGGTACTGTCTATAATGTCTTGAATGTAAAAAGACTCTCTGGATTGAGTTACAGTAATTTTTAGAAGCCTTGTCTACATTACTCGATATGAGCTTGATGTTCATTAGTTCAGCAATATTTTTCACTTTTTCTTTTTATCTCAGTAAGAGATATAGTGTGGTGCTGTTGGGGGTTGAACTTTTCCCCTTTTTCATTCTGTGGAATTTTCCCCATTGTTATGTTAAGAACTGTTGATGAGGCCCTAGGGACAGGGGGAAAAGGTAGGGGGGGGGGGGGGAAGGGGAAAAACCCGGGGGAA